>JAPYZI010000140.1:0-125141 GCA_030523105.1 Ophioninae sp. A BG-2022a | reverse complement strand
TTTTCAAGTTTAAAATATAAACTTTTTTCAAGCTTCGATTTTTAGTTAAATGATTTTTTATGTTTTTTTTTTATTTTTTTTTATTTTTTGAATTTTTTTATAATTTTTTTTCGTCAAAAGTATCTTATTTTATGATGTTTTTTTTTTTTTTTTATTTTACTTATATTAAAAATATACGATCAATTTGCGAAATACCTACTTGAAAATTCTTTCTTCAATTAAGCTCCTTTTGTCGCGAAAAAATTGTCGAAAAATTCGAGAAATAAAAATAAATAAAAAAAAAACATAAAAAATCATTTAACTAAAAATCGAAGCTTGAAAAAAGTTTATATTTTAAACTTGAAAAACAAAATGGAAATTTCAAGCGGTCTTTTTTGCATTTTGGGCGTGCTCCCGGTCCCCTACCCCACCCCTCGACAACTGTTGATCGTGACAGATGGACTTCAGGATTAACCAATATACATATATATACAAGCTGACCATCCAACTAAGCCAGGAACCCGTACCAACCGCTAATTTACTAGGACAACCGCAAAAACCGCAAGAATAATAACACCCCCGGTTAAACTCTCGGAGCCGCATTAAAATATTCCAATAACAATACTTAGGAGAGAATCCTCGGAGGACTATGATTATTTCACGGATAAATCTCGGACGCGGTAGCGGCGAGGCGCGACCCTCCATCCGCCCTTAATCGTCTTTTCTTTTCCTAGCTTCGCCTAGAAAATCTCGTCTGTTCGATCTCATATATATTTTTCGCGTAAATCAAGCTGCGGCTACCTATGAATGCGAGCGAACGGAAAGTGACAATTCTGAAGTTGTGTTCTCTTGTGTTCCTGATGTATCTCATTATTTAACGAAGAATTAACTGTTAATTAAAAAAAAACAATTACCAGTTAAGTAATAGTCAATTTACTAATTAATTGAACAAATAATTTAACAAAAAAATCATGTTCTCTTACGATACTGATATCTCACAATTTAAATAATTAATAGTTGATTAGTAATATTAATTTAATTAGATAATTTAATTTAGTTAGTTATTGAGTCATTTTTAACGAGAAATTAACAAGTTAAATTTAACAAATAAATAACAGTTCACTAATAGTCGATTTAATAATTTGACAAATAATTTAAAAAGAAATAAAGAGAGGGACAGACAGAGAGAAACGATGAGCGGGCCAGGGAGGGGGAAAAGAGGAAAGGAAGGTGAATAATGCGTTTAATAAACTAACTAAACTAGCATTGGCTAACTAAACTAACCTATCTAACTAATCTAACCTAAATAACTAAACTAAACCAACTAACTAACTAACAAAACTAATCTAACAAAACTAATCTAACTAACTAACAAAACTAATCTAACTAACTAACAAAACTAATCTAACTAACTAACTAATAAAACTAACCTAAGTAACTAACAATACTGACCTAACTAACTAACTAACTAAATAATTAACTAACTAACTATCTGACTAACAAAACTAACCTAACTAACTAACAAAACTAACCTAACTAACTAACTAGTTAACTAACTTACTAAATATCTAACTATCTAACTAACTAACTAGTTAACTAACTAACTAACTATACAACTAACTAACTAACTAACTAAAATAACTAACTAACTAACTATCTAACTATCTGACTAACTAACTAACTATCTAACTATCTAACTAACTAACTAACTAACTAACTATCTATCTAACTAACTAACTAACTAACTAACTATCTAAATAACTAACTAACTAAACTACCATTGGCTAACCAAATAATTTGAATTGGCTAATCTAAAAAATTAAAACTCGCTAAATTAGAGACTTTTAATTAGCTATGCTAAAGAATTTCTTACTTAAATCTAATTAAAGGCAGACAATATGTCAAATAAGATGGAAATATCTGGCAGACTTTGACACTTGACTTGTGTCAACATAAGCGGTTCATGTCAATACAATTAGTTCACGACGATACATCCAGCGCAAACAGGGGAGGAGGGAGAGAGGAAAAGGAGGGTGAAAAATGCGTGTACGGTAGACGTGATGGGTCAGCGGAGAGATGATGATCCTATATAAAGGAGGAAGGTCCGCGCGCGAGGTGTGCGGACACCTGGCATCACGGAGACCTTGATAGCCGCATAAATTTCATGTAATAGCTCGCGCCGCGTGCGGTAGTGAATTTTTTTTTCTTTTTTTCCGTTTTTTGTTTTCCTCTTTCGTTTTTTTTTTCACCGCATGTGCGCTACATGCCGACCCCTAAAGAGAACAAAAATCACAGCGGCCTTTAATGTCCGTTTACCGGCCGCTACGTCACCGTAATCACTTAAATATACTTTTCCATCCACAACCTAACCCCAATGCGAATTTTTCTCGGTTCAATGTCGCGTTAACTTTGATCTCACTTAACGACCACCTTAAACGCGAATTCAACATTTTACACATCGTTTTATACTGGGGATACGATTTTATAGGATCCTCGTAGGCTTTAACGGATTCAACAATAATTATTAGAAATTTCTGGTCTCTATTTGCTTAATACTTTTTCAGACTTTCATAAATTCAGATTTTTTTAAAATTAATTTTTTTTTTAATTGAATATAATTAATAATTTTTTTATTTGATTAATTATGTTTGTATTTATTATTATTAACTCTGATTAATTCTGATTAACTCTGAAATATTTAATATATTTCAGATTTTTCAATTTTATTTACATTAACAACAAATGCAGGAATTATTCAATATGAAAAATAACGAATACGAATTGGATATGGATTATACTGAACAATTTTGGTGTTTGAAGAATCAATGTTGATGAATTATTATTTATTTATTCTCATTAAGTTAGATTTATATTCATATTTCAATAGTTATTAATATTTCCAGATTTAATTTACATAAAAAACTAATGAATTATTTTTTTAATAAACTCTAATAAATAACAAACCTTAATAAATTAACTATCTTTAATGAATCATTAAAAATCTCTTTTCCATTTAAAAACAATAAACATTAAATCCAAATATGTAAAACCTTGAATAAAAAATAATCAAATAAAATATATTATATAAAAAATATAAATAATAGATATAAAAATATAAAACTATAAATAAAAATTAATAAAATAAAATCTAATATATAAAAAAATACCAGTATAATCGTAAATAAATAAGACTAGCATATAATACATATAGGTGAATAAAAATGATAAATGAATGAAAAATAAGTATTAAAAAAATGATTGAAAGAAGAATGCGAAAATTCCAGAAAAAAGCGGCTCGTCGATTCATCAAGTATTCTTTTATCGATGTATAAAACTTTATTGCCGGATGTTTTCGGGAGGCAGGCCTGTATATTATAGAACAAAGTCCTCGCGCTTCATTTCCCTTTAAAGCGTGACAAGTTTAATATCCTTCCCGGTATCCAGTATAACGATATTTCCATGGTACACGTGTACATAAATACTTAGGTAAGACAGTGTTCTGTTATCTGTGGGGGTGACGACGAGTAAAGAAAAGGGAGATCCCAAGTGAACGAGTGAAACGAGCCTGCGCTGGTTTCTTCTCTCGGATGTAGCCTTGGGGCTCGAGACTTACGAAGGTGAAACTTTAATACAATTTCATTTGGTTCACTCCTCCTCGCTGACAAAACTCTGGGCAAAGACGACCCCAGAAGCTCCCCACAACCCCTGTACTTTCTGGCCCTTTTTCGCCCTTCTATCTTTCTCTCTCTCTCTCTCTAGCTTTTTATCACTACCCCGTGTTCTCCGTATCGCACTTACCTTAATCATATCTCGGCCGGGAGACCAACTATTTATAATAATAAATCTGTACACCCTATCACCCTTCTGACCCAACCAAAGATTTTTCTCCATCCCGAGGTATATTCCATCCCCTGATTCTGCTGTATATTTATACGGACGCTGTGGATCGCAAATTCACATTGGGGTCCAATTGGATTGGGAACTCCTCGTTGTAACACAATTCTAATGTGGATATATTCGATTCCAATGTAGTTATCACATTGAAACCCAGTTATGATGCGGATTCCACATTGCGGTAGAATTCTAATGTGGTCTACTCATTGGGGTCCAATTCCAATTTTATTATTCCGTTGGAATCCAAATCTAACGGCCAGTTTCATAGTGGCGCTTAGTTCCAATGTTCAAATCCATATTGGGGTCCAGTTTGTATGCGACCTTCCCGTTCGAGTCCAATGTGGACGAATGTTTAGCGTCCAAACCCAATGTGGGCTACTGATTAGAGGCCAATTCCAATGTGGTATCCTCGTTGAAGTCCAATTCCAATGTGGTATCCTCATTGAAATCCAATTCCAATGTGGCCTCCTCATTAGACTCCAATTCGAATGTGGTCACCTGATTAGAACGCAATTCCAATGTGGTATCCTCATTGGAGTCAAATTCCAATGGGGTAACTTGATTAGAATGCAATTCCAATGTAGTATCCTCGTTGAAGTACAATTCCAATGTGGTATCCTCATTGAAGTCCAATTCCAATGTGGTCTCCCGATTAGAGTCTCATTCCAATGTAGTCTCGTCATTGGCATTAAAATCCAGTGTCCAGTTCCAATAGACCCCTAATCCAATGTACTCTCCTAATTTGTATTCAAATCCAGTGTCCAATTCCAATTGCCTCTCAATTCCCAATTAGGATCCATTCAAATCCACATTGGGCTCCAGTAACAACGTAGTCTCTCCATTGAGGTCCAATTCCAATGTGGTCTCCTAATTGGCATTCAATCGAGTGTCCAATTCCAATTGCCTCCCAATTGGAATCCATTCAAACCCACATTGAGATCAAGTTCCAACTTACAATCTCCCAATTACAGTTCAATTCCAATCTGGCATCCACACTGGAGTCCAATTCCAATGTGAATTCAACCTAGAAGTCCCCTAGGTAACAAGTTTCTGAATAATGGAATGGAATAATGACGACCACACTTTCGTCTTTGTTTCCGAAATGCAATCGCGTAGAATTGCAAACTGACTGGGAGGCTTTTTGTACGAGGGAAATATAATTCGTCGCCATTTAAAACAATTTTCTTCGGGTCGTCTCATTGAATAAAATGCCAGAGTACATGGCCGTGTATATTTATTAATAATTCAGGCAGAGCGAGGCATTGCAGAGTTTTCCTCTTGGCTGTGCGGAACAGCAACGTCATTCGTACTGTTTCCCGAAGGAAATTACAAACGAACGTGGTAGGTTACTCTGCCTGAATACAATACTTGGTGCTCTGTTTTTCAAGCTCCCTCTAGCTACATCTATGTGTGTATATACATCCAGATGTCGACGTGTACAGTACAAACCTCTGTGCCAAGTCACAAATATAATATTCACAGAATAATACACAGCCACACGAGCCAGTGCCAGCTACCACGTAAGTTCCATTTTTCCAGCCCCCTTTTTCCTTTGTACGTTTTTATTTCGCGATATACCAGATTCTTTTATTCGACACTCCTTTTTCTGGGTTGGAGGGGGAGGGGCGATGGCATACATTATGATGATACACGTTTGGACCAGAAATTCACTGAATTGTAATGAATGTAGATAATTGGAGGAATCTTATTTGGCTGATTCTAGATGTAGTTGGTTTTGTTTGTTTGGGTTGGCTAATTTTAGATGTAGTTGGTTTTGTTTGGGTTGGTAATAGCTTAAGTAGGAAATCGCAATTGGATATACTAAGGAATTTTCAATGACAAAACTGGGGAATTTGGTCAATCAATGATTAGCTAAAGTCAGGAATTTTAATTAGCTGACGTTACAAATTTTTGTTTGCTAAAGTAAGGAATTTTCATTGACAAAACTGAGGAATTGTGGTTAGCTAAGAACAGGAATTTTAATTGGCTGAAGTAAAGATTTTTGTTTGCTAATGTGACGAATTTTCATTGGCTAAGGTAAGGAATTTTCATCAGCGAAGCTGAGGAATTTCAATTGGCTAAATTAAGAAATTGTCAGTAGTTGAAGTAAAGAATTGTCATTTGTGAAACTGCGGAGTTGTCATTGATTGCATTACGGAATTCGATATAAACTAAAAAATGTTGATCGCCTAAATTAAAGCGTTTTAAATAACTAAACTAAAAATGGGAATATCCTAAATTGAAGAATTTTAATTATGTAAACAAAGGAATTTGAATTCCCTCAATTATAGAATTTTCATGAATTGGCTAACTAAAATAACCTAACTAACTAAACTAACATTGTCTTACAAAATCATTTGAATTGGCAAAAGAAAAAATGGTAACTGGCTAAATTAGAGAATTTTAATTAGCTAAGCTAAAGAATTCCCCAATTGAATCTAATTAAAGGTATACAGTATGTCAAATAAGATGGAAATCTCTAGCAGACTTTGACACTTGACTTGTGTCAATATTAGCGGTTCGTGTCAACATAATTGGTGCATGACGATACAATCTAGTGCAAACAGCATTAATATCTCGACTGTAAATAAACGTAAGCAGCTCTATTCTTTTTTATTGTCTGTAGGTATCTCATTGTGATACCAATTTCTTTGTGACGTGGAGAAAAAAAGGATCTGATTACGCGTGGGTGTATGTAGGCAATCGGAGTGTAGGGAATCCCCTTGTGCATTCGTTATCTCCGAGGATCACTCGGACAACCTGATGCCACACGGAGTCCTCGGAGGTTTTGCACGTTTGTCCTGGGTTACCATCCAAAGGCGAGCGCTCGACAGGTTCAATTTTTCTTTAAGCCACGATAAGATTGTCCTGCTTCCTGTCCTCCATAAGATCGTCTTGCACTCTCATAAATAATGCCACCGAGATTTCGATGTTTTTTTTTTCTCTTTCCTTTGCTACGGTTTTTATCAAGGACAAAAGGACCATCAAGATCGTGGTAACTTGGAATGTTTCTTTAGGAATGAGTCAGGATATGCAGTGAAATTCCATCCTCTATGGATTTGCCTTCATTTTGATTTTTCTTTGGGTTTGGGTTCGGGTTTGTTTGGGTTAGTTAGCGACTGTTTGTTTTTCGTTTGAGTTCGTTTTGAAGTTTCTCTTTGCTTCGTTTGGATTTATTTTGGATTTGTTTGTTTCGTTTGAGTTTATTTTGGGTTTTTTTGTTACGTTTGAGTTTATTTTGGGGTTTTTTTGTATCGTTTGGATTCATTTTGGGTTTTTTGATTCATTTGGATTTATTTTGAATGTTTTTGTTTCGTGTGGATTTATATTCGACTTGATTTGTTTTTTTTTTTGTTCATTTTGGGTTTTATATCTGTTTGGGTTCTTTTTGTTGAATTTTGGTTTTTCGGGGACCTGTTGGACCTGTTTGGGTTTGTTTAGGTTGCATTTTTTAATTTGTTTCAGTTTGTTGGCGTTTTTTCAGATTTTTATTTTTTCCTTTACTTCGGTAGACTTAAGGTTTGCTTTGGTTGGTGTGGGTTTATTTGGATTTGTTTTTGTTGATTTGAAGTTCGTTCTGAGTTGTTTTGGGTTTGATCAGGTTTCTCTTCGTTTTTTTCTTATTTAATTGGGATTTTATAAATTCGTTTGGGTTTGTATTTGGGTTTATTTTTATTGACTCTAAGTTTGTTTTGCTTTATTTATATTCCCTCAAAGTTGGTTTGGGTTTGTTCTTATCGATTTGAACATTTTTTGGGTTTTTTTTAACATTAAGTTTGTTTGGATTTGTTTTGTGTTCAATCAGGTTTCTCTTCGTTTCCTTTTTGTTTAATCGGGTTTTCATGAATTCCTTTGGGTTTGTTTGGGTTCATGTTCTGCAAGATTATTTACATCTGCTTGGATTTCTCGACTTTGCTTAAGGTTAGCAATTTTTTTTTTAACGAGAACAAAAAGACTGTCAAGATCATGACAACTTGGAAGCGTTCTCGACGAGGGTACCAGGATAACCCAGCGAAATTCAAGGCTCCAAAGATTCGGCCAATTTGGTTGGTCCTCACAAATCATTTTGGCTATTAGTCGGCGCTGCTTTTGCGATCAGCCCGAAAACGTTGGTCGTCCGACTCGGCATTTTTTTAAATAAAAACTATCAAGGTGAATCCCCTACCTGTTTGATGGGTGTTACGAGAGTCCACACCCTCCTTTACACGCCCGCGCACTCATCATCACCAGGGGGATAATGGCGTGGGCGGATACGCGAACGATCGGAGCAACTATCGTTTTTTCGAACTTGGATACGTAGCACAGCCGAGATACGACTAAACAGGCTCCAGCGAGGGAACAGAGCTAAAAGGGACCTGAACGATCCTAGATCTGCCTCCGAGATCATCAAATGGTCGAGTTCGTCTCGACTCCACTTTCAGCCCTAACCTAAACTACAATGTATCTGTAGAAACGCGGATATTCATCTTGGACCTAAATATTGACTTCTAAGAGAGTAAAGATTCGATTCGGCGCTGTGGGTCGAGCTTGACACTCGAAAATACCTTGCCCTAACCCAAAAACCCGAACAAACCCAAACAAACCCTAACAAACTCCGAACGTCTTGCACAAGTGACAGCAGAATTAAAAGTCGACGACTAATACCTGTTCTGTTTTTTTTTTTATTAAAAATTGGAAATTTATGAAAAAATAAATGCATTTATGAAAATTTGTTAGAAAATAAATGCATTTATAGAAATTTGCTAAAAAATAAATGTATTTATAAAAATGAAAAATAAACTTTCATTTAAAAACATATTTATTTTTTGCGATAACCCAAACAAACCCAAACAAACTCTAACAAACTCCGAACGTCTTGCACAAGTGACAGCAGAATAAAAAATCGACGACCAATCCCTGTTCTGTTTTTTTTTTATTATAAATATCTGATGTAAAGAAAAAACCATTTGAGGCCTAACATGCTTTTGGATGATTGAAAAAAAAAACTTGTTGGGAATTTGTTAAAAAATAAGTGTATTTATAAAAATAAAAATAAATTTTTATTTAAAAACATATTTATTTTTTGCGATATTTGCAAAAACTTTTCTTATTTCATTTCATTTTTTCATTCAATTTCAAAAGCAAAAATGACATTTCAAAAATATATATATTCTCAACTAATTTCTTAAAATGAATATATTGACTTTTTAAAGGAATTTGCAAAAAAAGGGATTTCGGAAATATCTTTTCGAAAAACGTAAAATGCTCCACACCTTTCGGAGCATTACATGAGAAAACATTAATTTGAACTTTATTTAACAATTAATAACATGAATATACCACTTTTGATTCCAATATTAATTTAAATACAAAATTCTATTCGTTAACTAATAATATATTACCAATATATTTAAACGATTAGCCAATTAACATAAGTTTAACAGAATACATTTTGCGATGTAAAAAACAGTTCACCTAAAAATACAACGAAAAGTTGGTGGAATCCATCTGATGACGCCCAATTAAATTCTTCTGACGTTTGAAATCGATCCTAGTTTGACCAAAGCCAACGCTTCGTACGTTGATGGAAATTGAAAAGACGAGAACGTGAATTGGCCACGAGGTAGAAAGGTTCAAGAAGCTCCTCCCTGAATCACAACTGCGCAGAGTTCAATCGAAAGCTCCGTCAATGTATCGTCATTGGTTCGAAACTTTTAATAACTCGTCCACGGATAGGTCAATGGAGTACGCATGTCCGGTGTCGCGAAAGTGTCACCAGAACGTAGGAAACAGGGATGACATATATATATATATACATATATCTACATGGATATATATATATGTGTATATATGAGTGGGAGTAGGGGTTGGACGACAACGCGACCGGTTGGTGACACGGAGCCCTGGAGGGCCTCCAACGAACTTGCGCCGTGAGATCCTCCTCTCGATCCTCCTCTGCATCCCAGCCACCCTCTATTACTGTACATCAAAAACGTTTCCAAGAGTCGGCACGCATGCGCCTACTTACGGAACACCTGGAGCTCATTGCACCAAAAGTACCATCATCATCTGGGTAGACATTTTGGAACTTGGATCATCAAAGTCTCATTGGCTCGTTTGTCTACATTTTTCCTGGTCCATTTTATTTTTCGTGGTCTATTTTATTTTTGATGGTAAATTGTATTTTTCATTGTCCATATTATTATTTATGATTTATTTTCTTGTGGCCCATTATATTTTTTATGATTTATTCTGTTTTCTGTGGTCCAACTTGTTTTTTTTGTGGTCCATTTTATTTTTCGCGTCCATGTTGATCTTTTCCTACGCAAACATGGCGCAGCCTATCATTCTCGAATCACGCATCAATGAACGTTGAACCCCCGTCGAGCCCATGCCAAATGAATTCAATTGACTGTATGATGTACAAGAACAAAAAATTGTTGAAAATTCCACCACTGTTACCCCAATTCAAAATTCGCCCAAAAGAATTCCCCGAGTTATCGAGCCCTCGAATGGTCCCGATAAATAAAACTCGGCCCGGTCGTGCATCATCGACTTTTCTACCCTGCGCATCGCGAGCCGGTGGACACCGCCGGGTCTGCTTTTCCATCTAGACAGGGACGGAGAAACGAGGAAGATGAATCTCCAGGCGAAGGGTTGTTGGCGTGAGAAAGCAGACGTGCCGGGATGGTGGAAAGAGGACCGGGAGGGAAGGTTCCACTCTTAGGCGAGGTCGAGTGACGGTAGCGGACAGAGGGTGGTGGAGGAACACGGAGGGATTGCGCCGTCGAGACGGAAAAACGGAGACGAAGATTCCGCAGGAGCCTGGAGGAGCACAGCATAGGGTAGCCTATATAGCTAGAGGACGGATGAGGTGACCCGGGAGGACTCACTACGCCGGAGAGAGCTGAGAGTATTTGCAGGATCGATACTCTCGCTGGGCTGCTGCACGAGCTTCTCTTCTCCTCTCCAACTTTCCTCTCTGTCTCCCTATCTCTGCCTCTCTTTTTCCTCACCCAAACCAAACAGTCAGAGACCAGTCTCCGATCCCTCCAGCTCTTTCTGTCTCCGCATGAGACTACACCATTGGTCATAGAGGTTATAAAAGGTACATGGGCCAGCTGCTCCTGCTTTGCCTTGGTGGCCTTTCCTCCTTTCCTACTATCAGTTCGAATTTATCCTCTTGGCTCAGCCATTCCACAAGAGGGCATTTCGATTCCAGCATCCCCTGGTGCTCCGGGTGCAAAGACCTCACTACCACCCTCTTACAACCCTCCAACAGCTTTACTCTTATTTTTCCTAACCCTGGTTTGAATGGCGGATTGGTTCTTTTCATGCGGACGAGCTGCGCCAAGGATTTCTTCCGGTATACCTACTTTCGGAAAATCTAGGATCCTGGGAAAATCCCAGACGGCCCGAATAACCCTCAGGTCTGGATTAAAAGTAACGGAATTCGTAATTGTAGACTCGGTGATACGGAAGAGGTGAGGAAATAGGTGTATTTTAAATGGAATGAAAACTGGGTTTTCTAGGCTATTTGAGATAGGTTGGAAGATAGACTAGCCTATCTGAAATAGGTTAGAAGCTACCTCATCTTAGATAGAAACTTCTAGCCTATGCAATAGCCATCCAAGTTGCTTTTTTCGGAAACCTGGAGATTCTAGGTTAGCCAAGTTAATCATCAGAGGTCGTTTCTTACCCAGAACATTGATTGCAACAGTTAGGAAATCTTTAAGTCCACTAAGGGAAATGCCTCCAATGAACACCGAGGTTTCCACGCCGAAATAGGTGTTTACAGATGTCTGGATGGACTGGTGGTATTCAACGGTTGTAAGAAGAATGCGGAGTCGACATTGTCAGCGATCTTTTTACGGGAGGGGGGGGGGGACACTGCTATCCCACGATGACTGTCAACGTATAAAACATGAGGTAGAAGTTAGTCTTCGAGTAGGAATGATGGCACATGATGCGGTAGTTGGAGTAGTGAGTATTACACAGCAGGTAGACGTTAAGCTTGTTGAGGAGAAGACTAGAATGCCCCGTCTCGGAAGTTCCTGCTGAATATGGATGAGTCGAGTCAGCGGACACACTCTCATGCTCACGGTGGAGACATAATTGCCTTAATTAACGCTAATATGTTAAATCGCGACGGTTTCCTTTGTCCATCCCAACGAACCAAGATTCCATTGCACTCAGACCCACTGCCAAGTACGTTTACGTGTGTGCCTCGTTTGATGGCCAACGAAATGGGACGTGCACCTGCAAAACATCTTTCTCGCTCCACCCTGTGTCTGTGCTTCGATTAAGAGACGATTCTTGGTTTGTAAGCGTGAGGGAATGGAGACCTGGCTGAGAAGTGGGGTGAACTACCTGCCACTTCTATTGTCCGGTGATTGATACCACGGAATTCCGTTGGTATCCAACCGACGTATTTCCCTTCCTAACAGCATAAAAATCATTCACTATCAGATAATTGCCCCAGTATTCACTTGTCAGGTGGAATCGAAAGACCACGTGATTACAAACGACTCCTCCTACCGTCTAGGCTGTCCCAGGAAACGTTTCGACGTCTATTGGATCTTGATAAACGTGGCTTCACGATAGAAAATTGACATTCTGGGATTAAACTCCTATCAGGCCAATCCAATGTTACCTCTATTTCTTGGATACTTTGGGTTACTTGATTTACTTCAGTTTTTGGGGATTGAGGTTGTGCATGATTGGCAGTACCTAGAAACTTGATTTGTACAATGGAAATAGACAAAAAATGATTCTGCGAAGATAGGAGGAATTTTTGTTGTTTCGGTTAGTTTGGGTTGTATTCTAATGATGCAAACTGTGTCAGCAAAGCGCAGATTGTTGCCACAATCAACCGTACGGATCTACCAGCCGGCTGAGTTCCACATTGATCTTGATAGCCAACTTCCTTATCACAATACCATCAGCATTCTCTCCATCTTTCGAAATCTTGAACTACGTGAACAGAGAGAAGTGAAGTAAGCCATCAACATAATAGGGAAAATTAAATAGATTTTAGCCTGAAGTAAAGACGCAAAGTTTTTTAAAAAATGATTTGTTTCTTGACACGATAAAAAAAAGGAAGTCAAAATAAAACTGGTGAATGAATATCGCTGGAATTTTGAGTAGTCGATTTATTTGTGTTTGGCATTTTGGTTTTATTTAGGTTTGTTTCTAAAAGCTTATTCGTAAGGATTTGTTTGGGTTTCGTCTTTCGAATTTGGGTTTCGTCTTTTGAATTTGTTTGGGTTTATTCGTTTACATTTTTTTTGTCTGTTCGATTTGATTTGTTTGTTTGAATTTACTTGGTTCTGTTTGTTTGGGTTTGTTTGTTTCGATTTTATTGGGTGTTATGATGTGGATTTGTTTGGATTTGTTTAGGTTTCATTGTGTTGATT
Source organism: Ophioninae sp. A BG-2022a (assembly GCA_030523105.1). Classification (NCBI taxonomy): domain Eukaryota; kingdom Metazoa; phylum Arthropoda; class Insecta; order Hymenoptera; family Ichneumonidae; species Ophioninae sp. A BG-2022a. The sequence continues at coordinate 111,873 of JAPYZI010000140.1, read as the reverse complement.
TGTTTCGGTTTGCTATGTTTTGATATGTTTGGTTTGCTCGTGCGAATTCATTTGGGTTTGTTACTTTTGGATTTGTTTAGGTTTTTCCGTGTGGATTTGTTTGGGTTTGTTAGTTTGGACTTAGACATAAATCCAAATTTAGGCAGTAGTCATTTCAGATGTACAATTTAATCGAAGATAAGTCGATATCGCGAAATTGACGCGATTAGTCGCAAAGGCTAAGTTCTTTTAAATCCGGTCTGGTAAGTAAGTGAGCTTTAAGGCCGCAAATCCGGGTGTTTTCTTGATCGTTTTCCCACGCGGAAGTAGATCCGCCCTGTCGATGGGAGGATGACGATGCACATGGACGGGGAGTCTCGAGGATCGAGGCAAATATATCGCTTGGGTCCCCTTAAGGTTGTGCAGTACAGAAACTGCTTTAGAGTGAATGCAGATACATAAATTCATGAGCGAGTAACAAGCAGTGACGCCACGCTAGCTTCCGTGCCGTCAGAGTGCGCTCGCGCCATTTTTGTCCATGTATTATTCCCGTCGGTGTTTGGGTTAGGAGTTTATGTGTGTGTGTGTGTGTTTTGTGTACGCGAGAAACGGGCGACGGTCGAAGCCGCGCCGCGGCAGCAATCGTATTCATGAACCGACACGGTAATTAGGGACACTAGCTCGCCCCGCAACCGGAAGTCGCCACAAGAATCCTCCCTTCGGTTCGAGAGAGAGAATATCGCCGGAAACACTTATGCATTCCGTTCGTTCGTTCCTTCGTTTCGTAAGAAACGCGAGGATTCCGAATTACGTGATACCCTCTTCTATACAGGGTGGAGAAAAAGTATCGAAACCCCTGAATGTTTCGGAGGGTTTCTGATGATAAAAAAGTTATCAAGTTCAAGTATCGAACGGTTTTCAAGGATGAATTCGTGTTTACCTCCAACCTCATCTTCAAGTTCGTTTCAAGTTCAACTTTCTTTGTTTGGGTTTGTTTGGATTACAAGTATTTTTTGAAGAGGAATCCAATGGTGACATTCGTGTTGACCTTGAACGTCATATTCATGGTCACTTCAAGTTCAACTTTGTTTTTTCGTATGACAAGCCCCATTTTTTATATCGGCAATCGAAAGAGCGGAGAATTTGACCTTGAAACGTGTACCCGGACCATTGGTCGGACTTGACCCTGAACATCCATTTTTCAACATTTTCGATGTCGAAATTTATCATCCTTCGAACGCTCGTGCCAAAAAGAGTGGTTTCCTCTCGAAGATTAGGTTTAAGGTCAAATTGAAGGTGACTATTGGATTCCTCGTTAAAAAGTACCCAAGACCTCAACTTGAATGGTTTTTTTTTTTAACAAACACTCCGAAATTTTTATGGGTTTCCATACTTCTTCTCCACCCTGTATAACGCTATACCACTATGGTACCTGGCTCCATTAATGCCATCCACAAGGATCGGGGTTCGACAAACTCAAGAACGGTCTCGAGACACGAGGACTTTATGATCCGCGAAACGCCGATCCATCAAGCTGCGAACAAACCCAACGTTTCATTGTGTGGATGACCCACGGATGTTCGTCAACATTCGCATTGATAGGGAAAGCCATTATTACCATCTGACGGGTAAAACGATCTCGAGGAAGCCACGATTTCATCCATAACTGACCAACGTGCTTCCAGACAATCAAAAGATTAAACATTTCATTTTCGCATATCGGAATCGAACCCAAACAAACCCAAAACAAACTTTTTCAAAAATTATTTTCCCATCGTTTCTTCGCATCGATGCTAAGAAATTTTGAAAAAATAAATTTAAAAAAAACTTCTTTGACCTTCACAACGAAAACCTGATAACTCGGCGAAAAACAAATGCGCAATATTTTTTCAAAAACGAAAATGAACCCAACGTTGTTCTTTTCAAATATCCAGTCATTGAATGTTAAAATTCCCATTTTTCGAAATCGAGCACGCGACGTTGCAAAGTTACTCGAAACCGCGAAAAAAACCGGTATTTTCAAAATAACCTACCGTCTACAAAAAATTTGGAAAAGTAAAAATAAAAATATGAAACCAAGCTGGCTTTGTTCTTTTCAAAGCGCCGTTGGTTGCATGGGTTTACGATTTTTTTTCACCTGGATATTCGACTTTTCGTCTGGATGGAAAATTTCCAGAATGTTCAGTGCTTTTGGCCACGGTCATATATGTATATGTATGTAAATATATATATACATATATTAGGTGTAGTAAAAATAAATCCACGATTATGACAAGCCATTGATTGAAGAAAATCATGGATTTCTTTTGGGAAAAATGTGTATTTCTTTTTACCACGCTTAATATGTATACATATATTTTTTTCCCCATGGATAAAATCATGGATTTTTATCAGTATATATATATATCGTTAAGAAAAAAGTTTGGCGATATTTCCATTAAGTTTAGAGCGTCTCGTCGTTGGTATCTCGGTTTGACAGGGGCGTAGGGTAATTCCAAGGAGTATATTACACGGCTGTGGAAGCCAATTATTTGCGCGGTCTGACCCCGCAGGCAATGATACCTCCGAGCGGCGCATAATTTTGTTCACCCACCGCGCGCGCTCGCGCTCGGTTCTTATATATACGCGATCGCGAAGCTCTTCGCATGCAAAACGAGAGAAGCTCTCTTTCTCTCTCCTGCCTCCGAACACTGCCCCCCCCCCCTCTCTTCGTTGCTTTCTCGCGCCCATAGTGCAAGCCCACGGTACGTAACGCTGGGCCCGGCATCTTATAATGAAGATATAACCGAGCCGGCTCGCCGGGACATCTTTACGTTCGCTAGTGCGCTCTCCCCGGCTTGTTACATCGGTTATGGTGCACGCGGGTCTTCATACTTTCCGATATACATAGTTGCGATATACATAGTACAGGCGCGCATACAGGCGAGCTCGGAGCACCCCGGCCGGTCTGGGCGTCGTTGTTAATCAAAGACCACGGGGCTATAACGATCTCTGCGCTCGTCTATCCGGCCCGCTTTGAGGCTCGGTCCCCTTACCGATCGAGCACTCGTCCACGACCGTTTAAATGCTCGTGGATGACCGTGGGCGTTATCACTTCGTAACGACTTTTCAATATTTTTTTCAGCAGCTTGAAAGACACTTGGGCGCGAGATAGAAAAATGTTATTTTGATCATTCTGTTCTGAAAACGATTTATGGGGTCCTATGGGGTCCTATGGGGTTCTATGGGGGTCTATGGGGTTCTATGGGGTTTTTTAGATTTTAATCCTGTTTTATGGGGGTTTATGGGGTTTCATGGGTTTGTATGGGGTTTTATGGGGTTTTATGGGAATTGGGAGGATGGGTTTGTATGAGTGGTTATAGGGGTTGGAAGGGATGAGGTTTTATGGCATTTGGGGGCATGAGGGTTTTTATTGGGTTTTTAATGAGGTTATGGGGTTTGTTTGGGTTTTATGAGATTTGACAGTTTTTATAGGAAAAGGGCAAGGTGACGGGATAAGGTTAGACTTGAAACAGTTTTCTTCACGCTCCATTCTCTCAATTAGGTCGCTGAGATGAAATTAATTGCAATTCCCTGGCGCGCGTCAAATTCACGATGAAATATGGGCTTTGTATATGTAACTCGTTCTCTCGAGCCGAAACGACGTCCCGGAGCTCGCCCGGGACGTACCGACAATTTACTTACACCTGTGGGAATCTGCACTTGATTTAATTAATCGACAGGAGTTTATCAATGCTGAGGATCAGGTCGTTCTTAAATTCAGCCATGAAGATACAATGGTAGTCTTTAGTTTTATGGGTGTTGAAAAAATGGGGATTTTGTCTTGGTTTCGACCATTTTTTGAGTCGACCAATTTTGTTGCCTAACCGACAAACTGACGAAACCCTCAATCAAACACACGCTATTGTCCTCGAATTTGACTCGAATAATTATCAAAAATTGAAAATCAATATTTCTAATTTATAATCAATCAATTTAGTTGCAAAACTTTTTTAGTTTTAGTTTTACTTTTTTAGTTTTATTCTCCAATACCTAAAAATATTTTAAATTATCAAATTTTCCAAAAGTTTCGCGTTTAGCAATATTCGAGAACGAAAAGTGTGATAATCAACGGTGGATATTTTCGTTTCCATTTGTTTTTTTTTTCGCAAACTGAACGCAAACGTATTGAATTTCTACAATGCCCGCAAACTGTAATTGAACGCTAATGAGAGCGCTGTAATATCGGAAAAAAAAACAAACAAATAGATCCGAGCGGCCAACCATCGAGGAGAGGCAACGCGCGTCGATCGTGTTCTTCGCAAAATTCAAAGTTCAACGAACACGATTTTTGCCATTGCGTATCCCGTATAGGTGTATGGTACTGGTAACGGTTTTGTACAGGTGCAATTTTACGGTGCGTATGCATTATAGCCCGAATGTGAAACCACGATGAAACCGTATCCATCTGCCCGACTCGTGTTCATCAATCCTGCTCTTTCCCTCGTAACTATTCGGCCCATCCACCCATCTGTACGTTCGAGTGCAAATGCACAACGTCCCTGTTCTCGTTGCGTTTGGCAAATTTTAAAAACTCATCAACGGATTGACTAGCCGGGCTCTCTGTAATTTCTCTTCCGCTCTGTCTCCACTTTTCTACCTCTCTGTTACGATTATGTGCTCCACGTTATTCCCGGGGACTTTTAGAATATTGTAAAAACACATTATTTTTATTTACACTTTAAACAATTTGTTTTGCTACTAATTTTTTTGCCGTAATTTTTAGCTATGATTTTTGCTGTTTAAAAAATATTATTTTTTCTTTTTTTTTTGTTATAAACGAATTGTTTTTTATGATAACGAAATTACGTTTTGATTTTTTGTTGGTTTTGTCGTTATCAGTTTCTCAGAAATAATCTATTTTGTCGGAATTTTTCTCATTATAAAGTCTGATTTGTTTGTTATTCTTTTGTATTTAAAGAAATAAAATAAATGAAAATAACAATAATCCGTTTTTCACAATATTGTAACAATTTTTTGGTATAAAAATGTATTTATCATTTTTTTAAATATTGATCGATCTATGAACTATTTATGGACAATTTTTTATTATTTTCATTTATTTTAGTTTATCTTGATGTCTTATTAAAAACATTATTTTTATTTTTATAGTACGAGTTTCTATTTTTTTCTTAATTTTTACAAACACAGAAATTTTAATTTATTCTCATTTTCATGAACTTTTTATTAGAAAATAAATAAATTGACTTTTTTTATTTTTGTATTAAAAAACATGGTTTTTTGTAGCTGTATTTTTATTTTCATGTTTTTTTCCCTATTGTACAGTTATTGTATTTCAATAGTATAATTTGATTTCCATGAATGAATTCCCAATCAAATTATTTATATAAGGTTCGTGTTTCGATGATATTTTAATTCGGAAAAGGTATAGGTACTCGCAGCTCTCCAAATTTTCACGTATATGAAGCAGCTTTCGTAATGTTCACTTAATTATATCAGAGGCAGACAAAATTTATATCCAGAGCGATTAATTGAATATTGTTAATTCTTTTAATAATCGCGTTATTTTTTTATTAGTTTTTCCGGCCCGTCTCTCCACTGTTCGTTTCTATTTTCCCCCCATCTTGTATCCTCCCGTTTCCCCCACCTCGTTTTCTCCTGTCATTTTTTATTTACGAAAATGTTATTATTTATTTTTTATTTTGAAAAATTCACGTTTTCTCATTTCTCATACAAAAAAAAAGGGAATCTTTTCGTTTTCATCCGAATAATGATTTTTAATATTCGAAGATTATTCAATTACCAAATTTAGGTATTGTAAGTATTTTCTCTAGTCTCTGAGATAACCTTTAAAAAAATTTCGGTAATTTTAGGTAATTTAGGTATTTCCCTTAGCCTCTGATAAATAACTAGGAGGTTTGGGGTTTCAAAATTTGTCAAAGCAATTAGACATCTGTCGCTTTTGGAAATTTGTGAAATCCCCAAGTTTTCCAAGTTCCTAGATTGCATACGAAAATGTTTTTCATGGAGGATGAGGTAAGAGCCGCGTGCAATTCACGCTGACGGCTGCATCGTCCGTAAAATTGGCCGAAACGCATTTTTTCCATTAGGGACTCGGTGGTTCGCTCGAGTTACTAAATTATAGGTGTTCACTTATCGTTTGCACCGTACGAAAACGAATATCCGAAAAACGAAGGTAAAACGGCCTGAAGATGAGCCATCAGGGCTGAAAAAAAAATATTGAAAAAAAAATATTGAAAAAAAAAGAAAAATAAATAAATTCGAAACGAAAAAAAAAAAACGATTTAATGCTCGCACTCTACCGATCTCCGGGGAGTGATTCTCTCGCGTTTAACGCGAAACGACGGAACCGTTTCACTTTGGTAAGAAACGAGCGAACGTCGAAGGGTATTCACCCCGTTTTCGAGCCACCATAAGAATTTTTAACAAATTTATCAATAAATTAGTTAAAACGGAGAAAAAAAATTCATTAATGCAAGTTGCGTTTCGGAATAAAAACTTTTCGGTATTAAATGAAAAAGAAAATAAAAATCTGACCCACCCATTTCTTACAGCTAATGTTATTTTTCGACGTTCATGAAAATTAGGCTTCGGGAAATAATTTGTAAAATTACGTTTGGAAAAATTTGTAAAATTACATTTCGAGAAGGATTTTTAATTGACATTGAATTAACGAGAACTCTTTTTTGTTTGATAAAACTCTTCGTCTTGTTTACGTTTTATAATCGATAAAATTTCGATTACGAAATCGATTATATCGATTCCGCTTTCGTCGAATTGTGTTTTGTTATTTTTTGTTATAAAAAATGATATTTTTCTGTATAAAAAGAATAAAACAAATGAAAATAACAACAATCTATTTTTTACAATCTTATAATAGTTCGTTTGACATAAAAAAAAATTGTATCATGTAAAAAAATATGTATTAAATTTTCTAAAATTTCAAGAAATATTTCAGAAATTTCAAATATATTAAAATTGAGGTTCTGGTGGGGTATTGAACAGGAAGAAATGTGGAAGAAATTCGAATAGGGAAATAAAGTAAGGGGACATGTAAAAGCGCTAACAGAAAGTACCAGTGAGAAAGCAGTCATAATGTAACCCAAACAAACCCAAACAAACCTCATTTTACGAGGGTTAACCGAAAATTGTATTAACTACGTTGATCATTGCAAATTGAAATAAATAACTCAATAAAAAATTGAAAAAAGATTAAACAAATGTAATATATATATATATTTTCCTTGTTTTTTATTTTTTTGTAACCCACGGATTGTAACAAAAAGATAGTGACGAGGGAAGCGTTATGATGATATTCCGCGCATATGTAAATCTTCCAATTTGCGATACAAGGAAGTATCCTGTCAGTCAACTCGAGTTTATAACCCCGTTATATTCACTTACACGATCCTCGTGTAAGTTGAATATATAAAACGTGCAAACGCACACTTTGGCCATAATCTTGATGTAGAAGTCGTAAAATGTTGTGAGAAAACAAGCCGCTCATTTATACGAACGCAAATACCTACGATTGTACATAAAAATGCACGAACATTGATAATTACAAATTGTAATTGCAGTTCCCAGCGAATGTCGCGTTAAGTGTCTCTTTCTCGTCCTTGCTAAAGCATTGACTCTTTACACCGCTGATGCATATAATTTCCACTAAATATTCATTTACTTCCCCCCCCCTTTCCTCATTTGCATCGAATTAATTACATCGAGTTCGAGTGCAGTTTACGTTGTTTGAAAATATTTTATGGGACTCCAATAAAAATGTTATCGAGTCGAAGTGTTTTAGGGTTTTTTCGACAATTTTTAACAATTTTTGAATTCTGAACCAACTTTGAAAAAAAATGATAGATATCTGAGAATTAAAAAATCGTTTCATACTTTTAGCACAGTTTGTTCAAATTTCTTCATCGTCAAAGTCCACGTGGTTTCGAAAGAGAGAAAACAAAAGTTTCACCTAGACGTAATTTTGTTTGGGTTTGTTATATCGGGAGACTCGTATTCTCGTGCGGGCTCAGTATAGTTAAAAGGATTTGGCAATAAACAACGGTGAATCCCAAAATTAGGTATAACGTAGAAGGGCGTCGTGAAAATCTGCATTAAAAAAAAAAGTTCACCCCGTTAAAAGGGCTTTTTAGCTCCCTTTTTCTCGTCCTCAGTGATCCCTAGAAGGGAGGCCTTGTGTTCGATGGATTAGCAATGTACCCACTAACAGCCAAAAGACGCAAGAGAAAAAGACCAAAGTTAAAAAGAGAAAAAAACGAATGTAAAATGTCTCTCTCCCCTCCCCCCTCCCCGCCCCACCCTATGTTTCTCGACCCTCGTCTTTTTATCCCTGACAGTGTGCCGCGTGTCTTTTAATTTTAATATTCCACCATCGTAAATATCAATGCGACGACTTTTATCGACTTTTTCGGTCCTCGTTATACAACCACCAACGGCCCGCTGTTAAGACATTAAACGAAGGGTGACGCTCCCATGTACTCTTTTCTTCGAGGGAAGTAACAAAAAATGTACGTTACTTTTTTTTGGCTTTTTTTTGCATTACCTGAAATTAACTATTTGTGAAGCTTTTTTTTGCTCATTATACTGGACAGTGTGTTATACGTAATTACTGAAATTACTTTTTAGTAATTTTTTTTCATTACTTTTATTTTTCATTTGTTTTTTTTTTAATTGTTTTCCTGTCACTTTTCAATTATGATCCTTTATTTTCAACGATGTCTTGTTCGTATTTGGCAGTTCTTAATTAATTGAAAATTACTTAGTTGATTGTAAATTGACCAGTTGCACAAATTGTTATTGTTTTTATTATTTAAGTTTTTGTATTATTATAATAGACTGCTTTTTCTAATATTCTCAGATTTTGAAAAATGGGTCCACATATTTACTTGAATGATTCTTATGAAAAGTTCTTAATAATAAAAATTACGTAGTTGACAATAAATTGACAAATTACAAATGTATCTTTTTAGATTATTATAATTGATTGCTTTTTGCAGTATTCCCTCATTTTTTAAAATTCGTCAAAATATTGACTTCAAAAATCCTTATCAAATATTATCAACTAATTAAAAATTAATTAGTTAATAATAGATAAAGAAAATAAAAAAAAAATTAACAACAACAAAATTCTGTCATTTTTTCCTTGAACCGTTAAAAATGTCCCAGAAATAAAAAAAGCTCAAACCAAGTTTTTCATCCTCGGATTTCGAAATTTTTCCTCATCCAACCGCATTAAAAAATTCTCTCCCCAAAAAACCCAAAATCGATCTCTCGGTTATTTCGGGCAACGTGGCATTACGTTTTTAGCCAGCAATAAAATACTCCCATCCCTCGTGGGTACGAAAATTGAAATGACCCACAAAAAAGGCTTGACGAAATTTGATACGAGCAGGAGAGACCCCGAAACGATTGGTACACCTAAAGTTACGTTCGCAAAATTGTTGTATGCTGATGACTCAGGTTGGCGAGGGAATACAGGAGGAAACCACCGAAGTCCCATCGACGCTCGTAAAATCGTTTCTCGATGCGCCAGGGCGCAAAAATAAAGGATAAACGGACTATGTGGGTCTCTCTCGACTATCCAGCCCGTATTCTCTCGCGGCTCGCACTTATTCCTCTTTTTAGTGTTTCCCCCCACCTCCCTGCTTCCTCCCTTTTTTTCTTCATTTTTCGTATTTTTCTAACAATTTCCTCAGTCCGCTCGTATTTTTTAAAAAATTTATTTTTATTTTTTTGATGTTTTTTGTATTTATTTTCGTGTCCTGCGTATAGTTGGGCGCAGCATCCACGTCTCCAGGAGTCCAGAAGCAAAAGGTCGAGGACGAAGTGGTCAGGGAGGACGCGCAAGAAGCTGCCTCCATCCCAGGTAAGTGTATCTAATTACCTTGGCGTTTACGTCAACATTTACCATGATTTACGACAAAATTGTAGCATCGACCTTCACCCGACGTGAATTGCTGCCCACTGGCAAACACTATACAGGGTGACTGGCCTAGTCAAGTCTCAAAATCGAATTTGGATACTTCTTCAATTTTTCGCATCCAGGATTAACTCAAATCAGCTTTATAATAAGTTTAAAGATTTTTAGTTTCGGGAGAACACATTTTTTTTGTCATTTTTGCTTGTCGTTGATATTGATTTTTTGGTATTATGATTTTGATGTTTTTAGACGACTTTTTGGTGATTATTAATTTTGCCGAACATTTATCTGGTATTTACTTACGACGATAATTGATTTTGCAAATTATTTGTTTGATCATTAATTTCTCTGATCATTAATTTCCCTGATCATTAATATTGGTGATAATTTCTCAAATTGTGGATGTTTTTGAATGTCTTTTTAGTAATAATTAATTGCCATAATGTCAAATATCACTAAAAAAAAAATACGGTTTACGCGGAGCGTAACTGAAACGTAGTCGAAAGTTCAAAATTGTTGCTCGAAAAATCTAGCTGAAAAAATAAACTCAAAGAAATATTTTAAAAAGCACCATTTTTAAAATGACTCTAAAACAAGGGAATAATTAAAAGGAATATAATCCTCGATCTAAGACATTTAAATGTTATCTTTGCAAGATACTTCGTCGGCCACCCTGTATATCGTTCCGTTCCACACTTGCATACAAACCATAGACGCGTACCACTTTTTTTCGAAAACTTCGTACGAGTCAGCGGGAAAGTATCAACGCTGATGATGAGTATACGAGTGTGTATACGGGATACGAGTAAAAAATTCGCCAAGAAATTTTGGCCATTCATCATTGAACGGTCATCTAGCCTGAGGGTGCATCTACTCGGCAATTCGCTGGGATTTTAATCAATTCAGAAGACTAGTCGCATTGACCCCGAAAATTTTGAGACGGGAAAAAAAAACAGTCTTTTTTTGGCTGCTCTTCCACTTATGTTTTATTGTACCAATGAGGGAAAAGAAATTGGTTTGAAAACAAAATTTAATCAAATAAAAAGAAGCAAGAACACCAAATTTTTTAAAAATTATTTATCAATATGATATTTTGGCAAAAAAACACGATGGACTCGCAAATTTTGGATGTGTGTCGAAATTGTGGTCCAAAAGTATCAAGAAATGTCTATAAATTTATAAAAAATTTATTTTCCATTAATTCTTATCAAAATGTTTTGATAAGAATTAATGACAAATAGATTTTCAAATATCTTTTATAAGAATTAATAAAAAATAAATTTCATCAAATTTCTGATGAAATTTTGAATAAATTTGAACCAAGTTAAAAAAATAGTGATAAGAATTAAACAAAATTCCTGTACTGTCAATCTAATAACAGTTACATTCAAGTGCAAACTTTTCTGATATTCAATTTTTTGAATTTAATATTGAATCTGAAAAATTTATATTAATTTTTAATATTATATATCTAAAAATGTATGTTACTTTTAATTTGTTTAACTCAATAAGTACTTAAATGAATCAAAGACGAATGAATTGTCCTCCATTGTTACAATCCCTGATTGTATTCTCTTGCCATAAAAGAAAAGTACGTCAAAAATCGTTATGGAGTATATAAGAAATGTAAAATTATTTTTTAAGCTTTCCGATTGGGAGACCAAGTATAGAACTATTTGATTTTGGTAAAACAGATGATTGATTAATATTATGGTTAACCCAAACAAACCCATACTTTAATTATAATACGTCTGCATTGATAATTCGAAAAAAAATCGTTTTTTCATGACAATCTTTTTTTTTTATTAAAGAGCTTTGATTTAAAAAAAGGAAAATAAAATACTTAGCCTCGTTTAAAAAAGTGCACCAAAGGATCGAAAGCGAAGGAAGGACAGCTTTTGGATGCTCAATGTGAGTCGGTGGGACAACACGTAACGCCTCGAAATTACAGAGTCCTGAGGTCCATCCATCATCGCGTACCTCCTAACATCGTGGAACCACGTAGATACAGGAAAAGGCTGGGAGGGGGGGATGAAGAGAGTGAGGTTTCGGCAACGCCCCGTCGTTTAAATCGTTAGCAATTTTCTGCATAGACGATTTTTTTTCGATTTTATTTCCTCATTTTTCGGATCTAAATCCCATATGGTTCGATGATGCCGGATAATACTACTGAAGCCTCCGCGAGTGATGGTAAGAGAGGGGGGAGACTACTCCCACAAAATTGATCGCTCGATCTCCAGTCTCGAATTGTTACACTTTTTTCCATCCTTACACCTTGCCAATATTTTCAGTCCGGAATAAATACGAGGCTGAAGAAAAAAAGTCATTCCTGAAGTTTTAGAAACATCTGGGAAAAAATTAATTTTTCTTCGATCTTCGAATGCAATGCTCTGTTTAATTTTTTTTTTTTTAGAAAGATCCAAAGATTTTCACTATACAGATTCAGAAGTGTTTTTTTTTCTTCTTTTCTAGTGCTTCAGATTTTTTATGTGGATTTTAGAGTTCCTAGCATTTAAATTTTTCATTTTATAGATTTTATGTTATATGAATTTCAGATTTTATAGATTTTATATTTTATGGATTTTAGATTTCATAGCTTTTAGATTTTGTGGATTTTAGTTTTCATGGATTTTAAATGTTATACATTTTAGATTTGATGGATTTTAGATTTGATAGATTTTTGATGTTATATATTTTAGATCCTCCAGATTTCCTAGATTTCAGTTTTTTCAAATTTCCCAGATATAAGATTTTCATGATTTCTTGAAAAAATACTCGTCACACTGATACCTCATACCCGATTGGGTTTGTTTGGGTTTAACCCAAACAACACGTTGCTTCAATGCATATAGACAGGCATGCTTATTGCTTTGGTTCTGTGCCGGAAGAGTACACCACTGATTGGTAGTGAACAGTCTTCCAAGTTAGATACGTGCTGGTCGTAAATAAGTCAGATTTCTGTAGAAGGACTCACGTTGCGTTTAGCTGTGTAGTTTGCCTTAACGCCAGTCGGTAACGAATGAAATCGTTCTTACCCAAGAATAGAAGGGAAAATTTGTTATTATACAATTGACTGTTTATAAAAAAAATTTGATTAATTCGATTGACATTAACCTAAAATGTATACTTCCAATTTCGAATAAAAAAAGTTAATATATTTTTCAAAAATTAATACCAGCATAAAAATGGATTATATTTCAGAAGTTTTAAAGATTGACCTAAAAACTGCATCAACACAAACTCATCAAACCCTAAATGATGAATTGGATGATTCGATGAAGATCTCCAGCACTGTCGACTCGCACGAATGTGTTTTTAACCGAAAGAGAATTTCGCAAAAGTGGTGTGCAGTAGATGAGCCAGCGCCGCAGTGGTTGATCGAGGAAGCTCTCAAAAGAGAAGAAACAGTAAAATTCCTAACCTTACTAATGCAATCAATCTAATTTAATGGGTATTTAATTGAATAAATTTAATTCTATGAAAATTAAATTTGATCAATTTAATTAAACAGGTATTTAATCCAATAAACCAAATTAAATGAAAATATAATTTAATACATTTTATTTCATGGCAACTTAATTCAATTAACGTAATTAAATGTATATTAAATATAATAAATTTGTAATGAAATGAATAAAATTTCAATAACTGATACTTTTTCCTTCATTGACAGAACATCGAAGATAATCGGTCTCTCGAGATGAATAGTAGTCAAAATAATTTTGATGAAAAGGTTTCTTCGCGGTTTCGAGCGGAAGCTGTTATCGCCGATCTCCAGAAAAACTTATCGACCACGAAAGACGAATTGGCGCAAGCTTTAAACGAGCAATCGAATATTAGGAATAAATACAAAAGAGCATTAAAAAAAGTTCAAATAACCGCTGACGAGCAACGTGAAGAGTTGCAACAAAAACTCGTTCAGATTTGCACTTCGATGCTCGAAAAATTCGGGCCAAATGTTCCCAACAACAACCGAATGAGATCATCCCGTGCTAAGTATAGGAAGTCTTTTCACCATTTCGGTAAACTTACCAAACGGATTCACAAAAAGGTGATTTTTGCGAGACCGAATAACTTCTTAATTATAGTAATTACTATTTCTTCTTGCCTGTTTTACCGTCTTACTTATTCCGAGTAATAGTAATAAACTACTATTAATTACTAGTAATAGCAGTTAACTACTATTAATATCAGTTGACTATTATTAACTACTATAAATTACTATCAATATCAGTTAACTATTATTAACTACTATTAATTACTATTAATATCAGTTAGCTATTATTAATTACTATTAATAACAGTTAACTACTATTCATTACTATTTCGAGTAATAGTAACCAACTACTACTAATGACTATTACAGGTCATAGTAATTAACTCCACTTAATTACTGTGATACCACTGTCAAGAGTAGCATAACAGTCATTAATAGTACTTAATAACTATCGTAATAAACAACTATTAGTTACTATTACGCTACTGTCAAGGAAAATAGTAATCAACTGGTAATAGTTATTATTATGACATTATTAATCTTTAATACTGGTGTATATAAATATTCGTATTTAATGATACGATTTATTTATATAAATAGTAGTATAAGTAATTTATAGTAGCTAATAGCAATTAATATAACTATTAACTACTATAAATTACTTTTATGAATAGTCGTAGGATCAATGATACTTTTTATTAAGGCCATTGTTTAAATAATTTTCAGAATAAAAGTTTACTATTAACAAAAATCAACTGATACTACTATTACAATTATATCAATAAATGGCACGATGAAGTCGTTTTTATCACACTGTTAATAAACTAATTAACGAATAAATAAATATTATCATTTTTTCGACTAGCTAAGAATTGCAACATTTACATCGACTCAACTCAGACAAGAAGTTGCATCAGCAAAAAAAGCGTTGGATGAAAAATCACAGCAATACGATTCGTTATCAAAACGATGGTCGAGCCTCAAGACCGAACTCAAAAATGTGGAATCAAGTATGAACGATTTGCGGAACGAGAATATTTCGTTACGTAAAAAAATCGACGATACGAGAGAACTGATGCATTCGAGGGTCAGTAAGGACCGTCACGAAAAAATCAACACTGCCCAATTTCGCGAAATTCAACGTGCTAGGGAATTAACAAATTTGAAAAAAAAGAGCGAAGAGGACATCTCGGTTATGAAGCAATTACGTGCCAAGCAAGTTCGAAGTTAATTAACAACAACAAAAATATATCTTTCGTTTTCGGTGATATTTTTTTTATTATCAGACGTAATCAATTACATTTTTCTGCTATTGAGTACTATTACACGTAATAGTAATTAGCTACTGTTAATAACTATTAATTAGTTACCACAACCTACTATTAGCTACTATTAATTGTTATCAGTTACAATAGTAATTAATAGTAGTAATTACTAGTACAATAGTAATCGTGGAGCTTTTTTGAAAACGCTACAAATATGTTGTTCAATTATTTTTCAATTCTGTCTATTTTTTTTCACTCCTGTCAACCATTATTTATAATTACTATTATAAGTAATTAATAGGAAAAATGAAATTAATTACAATATTAATTACTATTACCTGCAAGAGTCAATTGTTTATTACCATTACTTGTAACAGTTATTAATAATAGGATTAATGCACCTTGTTATTCTTCGATGTTTTTTTCGTAACTGTGATAATTATTAATTCATAGTGATGAAAATAAAAAAATCGTTAACTATATATAACTAGGCTCCTTCGAATCGAGTCAGCAAACGCAAACAGGGGAATCTTGGTGAACAATTACAAGGCTCAATTGGCGGATTTAACGAAAGAAAAAAATGAATTAACGAGGAAGATCAACGAACTGCAAAAGGATAATGATTCGTTGAAAAACACCAATGCGTATCTTCGAGCTAATTTGACGCTGATGAACACGGAGAAGGGGAAGTTGAATATGGAGTCGGAAAAATTGGAAATTGATACGAGACAACGAACGAACGTATAAAATGTTTTATTGATACATGCTTTTTTTTTGAGTGCACATTTTTTTTACCCGCAAATATAATAAGTCCAATAATTTCATGTTAAATTACGTTATCATCGTAATGCAACAATTTATGTTGAAGTGTTCTTTTTTGTTGAAATGTTATTAAAATTATTGTGATAATTATTAATATACTACGTGATGCAGATACTGACGAAACTAGCGACCAAATCCGAACAGTCGATGCTCCAAAAGATCGACACGATGAAGGCGGACTATGAAAAAAAAATCGAAGCCATCGAGCTTAAATTCGTCGCCTCGGAAAATTCAATCGCAGAGTATTTCGAAGCTGTCAAAGTAATTGCAAATTGTTTTCTCGCATTTTGAGCGTGTCGTATAGTGTGAACGAAATAAATAATTGCTGCTTTATAAAATCATTCATGATTAATAAAAGAAATCTTTTTTCCTGAAAGATAATTGAAAAAATTGACGAAATTAAATATAATTGTAATAAATTGAAAAACAATAAAAAAGATAAGAAGCAATTACAAAAATTTCAGAAAATATTCGATAATCATTTTAAAAAGATTGGAAAATAATTTAAAAGTGTACATTAATCGTCGAAAAACAGCGAATTATAATTGAAAGAAATTAAAAATATCAGTAGAATTGAAAAAAAATTGAAAGAATTGAAAAAAATGGAGGTAATTGAAAAATAATTGAAGTAATTGAAAAATAATTGACGAAATTGTAAAATAATTGAAAGAATTGAAAAATAATTGAACAACATATTCGCAGCGATTTTTAAAAAAACTCTACGATCACAAACAAGAAGTAGATGCCGAGCGTAGCTTGAGCTGCAGCGAAGCGAGTGAACGCGAAGCTCACGTAACTGCGTGCGAGATATTGAACATCACACCTGGAGAGCTGACAGAATTTTTGAAAGCCGGCTCAACTGATACGGTATGGACAATATTTTTCACTTAATCGAACGACCGATTTAACTTAAAGAAATGTTATCGTGATTTAGTGACAAAATGTGATCTAAAGTTACATTTAAAATAACACGGATTAAACATAATTTATTGAAATAATTTTTTGTTAATTTTACTTTTAATCGTTGCAGTTCATTTAAGAAAAAAATTATTTTGCAGTTCAATTCTTGGCTATGCGACCTTAAAAGAATAACGATGAAGAAATGCTTCGCCAACGATTTGGGAGAATTTTTGTTCGAACGAGCAACCGATTACGTACGAAATTAAATGTTGGAGAAAAAATTAATCAATTCAAAATTGATTAACGTAATATCTCAAATAATTACACCTTTATCACACCGGAAGCGAAATATTCGAATAAAAAAAGCAATCATGTTTATATCGCTCGATCCAATGAGGTTATCAGGATTAAATTAAAATAACAAAAAAAAGAAATTGCTTTTGTTAACGGTAGTCATTTTTTAGTCATAAAAAATATGTACCCAAATTTAATAAATGATTTAAATGCTCCAAATAAAATGGTATACATAACTGAAACAATATAATCCTGGAATAAATAATTCAGCTTTTGTGAGAGTCTGTTGGAGCCAATTGTAAAATGTCGTAGTTGTAGATTAAATTCATTAAAAAATTAATTTCCGCCTAACGCGAAATTTTTGTTAATTTGGTTTCAATTTTCGTTCATGTTTTTTTCCAAAATTTCTGTAAACAGATAATGATAAGTAATCTGCATATTTATGATAATCTGAAGAATAAAAATCAGCTGGCAAGCTCTAAAAGCTTTCCCAGCCCCCCCCCCCTCTCTCTCTATTCATGAAGAATTTTCCTCATTTCAGTTTCTACTATCAGCTGATTCGGCTGGTTCCCGATCACGAGGATTTTTGCGAAATCGGTCATAATCGTCCCTCTGTCCGAAGATTTTTCTTCCGGCGATTCTCTCGTTGTCCTTGACGCTGACTTCAGTACCAATTTGTACAGCCCAGGGGGTTTTGTCTTGATCGTTCGATTGTTCAATTATTTTTCGATCGTGAGTGAGTTCCAGCATGGATTCTTCATTTGTAGGTGCGTCCCTCAAGCTGGCATGATCGAGATCGATATCGCGTCTTGAATTTTCCATCCTTTCCGGATAGGGAACGTATGGACGATCGTTCCAATTTGGTCTTTTGAAAAATGGATTTTGGATTGGATTTTCGAAGGGTTGTGAATAATACCGATATCTGATGGGATCGTTTGAACCAGATCGTCTTTTGTGATAACCGTCAACCGCCATTGGAGGATTTGAAGATCTCGTTAGGGTATCGGGATAAGGTCGTGGATAATTCCGAAGGTCAACCGGTTTGCGAACGATTTCCGGCAGCGTAGCGTAATAAATGATTCTTTTTGGTTTAGGCATTGGCCTGCTTCTCCCGTAGAGATCGAAATCGTCGCGATAACGATTTTGATAAGATTGATAAGACGGTTCGTTTGGATTGCGAACGAAGTAGTCCCTTTCCGTTCTGTATCTTTCGGGATAAAAGAGTCCACGAGTGTAAGGTGATTCCAAGTCCCTTAAGGTTGTCCGATAAATCGGCGTCTCTTCGTAAGATCGGCTGATCGTTGGCATATCACGTGATTCCCGATGCTCGTTGAACGATCGACGATTCGATGTTACGAAGTCCACTCGGGGAGCTTGAAGACCGGTTGCTCTTGCCGATTTTTCTTCATCGATCGTTTCTTCGATATTAGATCGAGGTCGAAACTCAACTGATAACGGCTGCTTCGACCAGGAATCCGGGGAATCCAAACGACCTTGCCTCACACTCTTCGTTCCGCCGATTTTCTCCATTTCCGGTTCTCCATTTTTTCCATTTCCGGTTTCCCGACGAATTCTCGGATTTTCGAGTTTTTTGATTTCTTGGACGTTTTCAACTTCGGAGCAATGTCCGATTTGGCTACTTCCGGTTTTACCGTGCCTCCGAAACTTTCGCCACATGCTCGGGAATGCTTCGACTTCCGATGTTTCCTTCGATCCCTTCGAGTACTCGTCGATCGTTGAATCGTGAAAATCGCGAGCTGGTACGAAAACGGACGATCCAAGATCTTCGAGCTCTTTGGCTTGACGGACTTTCGCGACTTCCGGTACGGCGATATCTTCGAGATCTTCACGACTCGAAAAGTCTTCGACGATCGGCAGTTCTGTCGGTGACTCTTCTCGATCGGTAATAGTTGGTGATAATCTTCCGATCCCGCTTACACTGCGGACCTCGAATGCCGAGGATTCCAGACGGGGACGAGAAGAGAGAGAATGCTTGTCGGTGTTTTGGATCGGCGATACTTCCCAAGCTTTGCCGATTCCAGCTGCAGTGACGACCGACAACGTCGAACTCAGTATCAACAAGAATGAACGAACGGATTTCATTTCTGAACTGGCTCGGTTGGCAATCTGAAATCGACAGTCGGTAATAGAGAGATCGATGCTATCGTTGTTAAGAACACGAGGAACATTACCACACGATACATGAGTACGAGAAAGAGTCGAAACGTTTTAAGCCGCGATTTCTCAAGTATGAAACGTTTTCATTTAAAATGGTGACCGGAGGGCCTTCGGTGCCATCGTCCTGAATGCCCACAACAAATTTCGTACCGATTGGTTCAGCCGTTTGAGAGAATAGTCATATCAAAATTTCGAAGTGAATGGAGTTCGCCATGCCCACGAATAAAAGCATCAAGCCCAGCATCTGTCAATTTTGCACAACTTAATGCTCGGTTTCACCGAAATAATGGAAATTACTGTGAGAATACTGGGTTCGATCTGAACCTATGTTTAACCTCTATTTATTTAAACGATCTCTATTTTAACCATTAATGTAGTGTTTGTTTGGTTTCGATTTACTAAAAAGTCCAAATTATGATAAAAATTCTTTATAAATCCTACAAAATTACAAAATTGAAGCACGAAGATAAAAAATTAATAATATATTTTGTATTCTATCATTATTCATTATTTTACATTCATTTTCGTAGAACTTTGAAAAATTACTTTTTTATCAAGAAAATCTTTCGAAAAAATTTAAAAATCATGCAAAAATTGAATTCTTTAAAATTGCCAGAATAAAACAAATTTAATTCCGTTTTCTTCTAAATTAAAATGCATTTTTAATTAATTATCATCTAGAAAACGAAAGATATCAGTCGAAAGATCGCTTCTACTTTTAGGCCGACACTTTTTTGTAAATAGAGATAGAAAGATTTGCCTCGTAGTGGTAAGTTCACCAGTGCGTAAATGTCACGAAGAAATTTGTTCGTCCTGCCCCCCTCCCTTCCTTGCCGTCTCCACGAAACGAACAATGCCAATGGCTTCGTCCGGTGAATCGTTTGATCTGATTGTCCATTCGTGGGACATGTTAGGCTATAAGTCCCATCGGACACACGAATACTGGCCCCGACCGCCACTGACTCTCCATAACAAATATATAACTTCCCCCGTAACGCTTCCGTGGTATTATTCATAGGACCGGCCAGCCCGAGATCCGGCCTAATGAAAATCAAACAATTGCACGCCGTTTTGAAAAACACCGAGCATAACTGTGCGTATGCGCGTCATTTTAACGTACCAGAACAAAATATTACAGACGAGTAACTTTTATCTTATTCCAAAGATTTGCTTTTATTTTCATGTTTATATTACTTTTTATTTCGTGGTTAGTAAAATAAAAAAATATATATATTGCTATTAAATTTAGCTTGTGACAAAAATGTACATACAATTTTGTTTAATGATAAGTTGTAATTGTATTATTTTAATTTTATTTATTATTATTATTATTATTATTATAAGTATTATTTTACGCTTTCTGCATTCTCATCTTTATTTTTGGTTTTTCACTAACAATAAAATTAAAATGCGCTTTAAACGGAAATATTTATTGAAGTCTGTTCAGTAATAAGTGCAATTATGTTGTTATTATTATTGTTGTTATCTATATTATTATTATTTTCTGCTTGTTGCGGAATGTTAGTTTATTTGTATTTTTATCTCAGTTAATTCTCTATTTGTCGATTTATCTTAGTTAATTATTGGATTTGCAACTAAATCGGAAAACGTATATACGAATTTTTAATGAAATTCACCAACTTTAGTTTGGGCTTATTAACAAAGTCAACAACATTTATTTGGATTCATAAATAAACTGAAAATTTGTTTGGATTTAAAAACGAACTTTAACAACATTTACGATGTTAAAATTAACGATAATTAAAAATAATTAAAAATAGAGGAAACATTAGTAATTTTGAATTTTTTAGTCGTTAATTACGTTGGAACGAGAAAAACGATTTCGTTGTCAATGGCATCAGCGAGGTTGACAATGGTAGGCTAACCATTGTTGGAACAAGTACGAAGATACGGGGACGCCTAGCGTTGTGTGCGCAACCTACGCTCAACGGTTCAACGATCGGTCATAGCGGTACAGGTTTAATCGCAAATTAAACGAGCTACGAACATTGTCGCAAAGACCAAGGAAAATAGAAGAGTTCTTCGGGAAGATATGTCTCGTTCGGATATAGCGGAACAAATCAGTCTGTCCTTAAGATCCGGGTGTCCTGGACTGAACGCCGTTATAGCTCCTTTAATCCGAGCTCACAGTTATCTTCCTGCTTTTGTACAGTTATCGAAGAAGGAGAGAGAGAAAGAGAGAGAGAGAGAAAGAGACGTTGATGATAAATTTCATTATGCCTCAGTACAAAACATTCGGGCAATTCAGGAAAAACAAAACTCGAAGCGAAATAAAATATAAAAATAAAAACGAAATAATAACCAATTAATAATGTAACAATAATAAAAACGAAAAACGCAAAAAAAAATATGAAACGTGGTATAAGCCAAACAAACTCGAACAAACCCAAACAAAAACGCTATTTGAATTAAAAAATACATTATAAAACGAAAACTCAAAAATGGACAGAAAAACCGAGAGACAGAGAGAGAGAGAGAGAGAGAGAGAAAGAGATGGTGATGATGATGATTATGATGACAAATTTTAGTATGCCTTAGTAAGAAACTTTCGGGCAATTTCAGAAAAACAAAAATTGTATCAAAATCAAATGAATAATTTATAAACAAATAAATAAACAAAAATATCAAACAATGTAATATAATTAAAAAATTGTAAACCAAAAAATGTTCAGTTTTACCACAGGCTTGAGTAATTATGGATAAAACAACTTGGCCTTAAAATAAACTTAAAAATAAACTTAAAAAAGAGAGAGAAAGATAATGATGATAACGATGATAGATGACAGATTTTATTATGCCCTAGTAAACAAAAACATTCGGATTTAATTTAAGATAAAACGAAAATAGTAATAATAGAAAGATATAAAGTTTAAGAAAATAATAAGTCAATAATAATATAACACAAATACCAAAAAATATAGACTAAAAAAAATAATAAGAAAACAGAGCCGGAGGAACAGAGAGACAGAGATAGAAAGAGAGAGAGAGAGAGTCCGGCGTTCAACGCTCTCAGACATCTCGCACACCAATTCGCAATTACAAGCGTCTAATTGCCTCGGTGTTTTTTACCATCGCGTGTCCGTGAAACGGAATTGAGAAAAAAAGTGGGGTACTGAGGTTCAGCCTCGTTTTATTCTTATCAAAGTGCTGTCAAAAGGACAGCACTTTTATAATGGGAGATTCGATGTTGAAAAAAGGTGAGTTTAATTGTATACTAGAACACGATAATTAATTATTCAAATCGTTAAATAAATAAAATCTTTCATCAACTCTCGATAATGAGTTTGTGTCCAAAATTTGTTTTAACAGATTTAGTGATTTTTACAAATTATTAATACATTGTTACTGATTTAATGGTTTCCAGTGCTTTTTACTGATTTTCAATGTATCATTAATGATTTAACGATTTTTAACGCTCTTTACTGATTAAAAATTTGTCATTACTGATTTGGTCATTTTTACTGCTT
The DNA here is from genome assembly GCA_030523105.1 of Ophioninae sp. A BG-2022a. NCBI lineage: Eukaryota > Metazoa > Arthropoda > Insecta > Hymenoptera > Ichneumonidae > Ophioninae sp. A BG-2022a. The sequence continues at coordinate 88,992 of JAPYZI010000140.1, read as the reverse complement.
TTTACTGATTCAAAATTTATCATTACTGATTTAATGATTTTTAGTGGTTTGATAGTGGTTTTTGCTGATTTTAAAAGAATAATTACTGATTTAGCGATTTTTACTGATTATAAATGTACCATTAGTGATTTACTAATTTTGGCTGACAGTAAATACATAATTACTGATTTAGTGATATTTAGTGATTTTTACTGATTTTCAATGTATTATTACTGATTTCTTGAAATTAACGAGTGAAAATTTACCTGTGTAAACGTAGGTTCAATCTAACGCCGCCCCCGTAATGTTGTGCGATCCAAGTTACGAAGATAACTGAAGCGACAGTCCCCTGTACCGGAGGATGTATATACCCACATCTACATACCTTTTCTGCACATCCAAGAGCAATGAGCTCGCCTATCCCTACCACCGGACCTTGCCGTACTACCGTTTTAACTAAACATTCCTTTTTTTACATGTTTCCCTTATTAACTGTGATGGCGACGAAAACCGAGAGCCGGAGGGGAAACGGAACGATAGGAGGAGAGATGAAGAAGGCGAGAGAGGTTTTCAGTACTTATCCCGCCTCATCGAGCAGGAAATCGTCCTGAAAACGTTGATGACTTACATGGGGGGAAAAAACTTTTTTCTTTTTAAATACTAATTAATAAATAAAGTTTCTAGAGATTTCTACAAAGTTTTAAAACAGTTCTAAAAAGTTATAAAAATTTATAAAAAGCAGCTTTAAAAAATTCGAAAATATTTTGCATGACCGTTTGTAAATGTTTGAAGAATTAAATACAAATTCTAATAAAAATCTAATTTCTAGAAATCTCTAGAAAGCTCTAAAAAAATCTAAAATCTTTAGAACGATCTTATGTAAATATTTTAAGAATACTAAAAAAAATTCTAGTATAGATCTTGTCGAAAATTTTAGAAAGTTCTAAAAAGTACTCGGAAATGTAAAGATTTTAGAAATCTGTTTTGTGAATTTTATAAAATTTCGAAACTGTTCTAGAAAATATTTAAAAACCATAAAAGCCTCATAACTGGCGTTTGTAACTTCTTAATTTTTGTGCCTTGTTTATTGGTCCTTAATTTGATTGGAATGACCTCTAAAATGACCTTTAAAAAAAGGTTATATTACTGTGTTACCATATATAGAACGTCAAAGAAGAAGATTTGTGGTGGAGACCCAATGGACATAGATTGGGAAATCTGGACGATCGAAACTCCGGCTGTATACCCATATCACGAAACGGACTCTATAAAAATGTTCCTTTATCCATCAGGCTAAGGATTTATTGTTACGGGACAATAATGGATTGTGAAATTGTCGGGGAAGTTTGTGAATTTCAGCAACCGGAAGGGAAGGCTCGTAATGAATAAAGCGAAGGTGGAAGGCAAGGAGGTGACTGATGCAACGGGATGCCAAAACAGTCCTTCCCTTGAAACTTTCCCTCGTAAAAAAAAAAATAAAAGAAATCGCCATAGTTGCGAATCGTCGTTTCATTTTTTTATTTGTTACCTATCAAATACATAATAAATAAAAAAATATTAAAGTGCGAAAAAAAACAAGAAATATCAAAAATAATATAAAACAGAAAAAATGACTAGTCGTTTTCAAAAATACGAAGTTTCGAAAACGTATCAGGAGTAATCAGTGTGAAACAATCGCAGCGACAAATATATCAACAGTCGGTAAAATCAATCAATATTTATCTACTGAAACCTCCTAATCTGACAAAGATCACAAACCCTGTCAAGTTCCTTCATCAAGCGTTCGAATGTTGATGTTTTCCCTTAATTGCTATTGTTTCATCATTCAATAGACTAGAAACTATTGAAAATCATTGAAAACGTAACTACGTGTACATACAATCTTCAATAGTATGCCTGAGTAAGGTTCAAATAACAAAGTTAGGATGACGGGAAAAATCGATAGAAACTAACCTCAAAATCAAAACACATTATCGCTAATAATAATATATCTATATATATATATGTTTGATAAATAAACGACGAAAATGGCACACAAGTATGACAATTATTACACCGAATACCACAAAAATGCTGAACTGCAGGAAAATATTAGGTACAAAAAGAAATATAGAAAGTTGCGGAGGATCGTAAAAAATACGGTTTTCGTAAGTAAAAAAAAATTAGTTTTTATAAAAAATGGGAAAACAATTTGATACAAAAAAAGAAAAAGACAAGTTTTCAGAAAAAATAAAAAGGTAATTTTTGATTAAAAGAGAAAGACGAATTTTGATACTTCCAGGAAAACGCAGCATTGTGCGATCAAGTGGCTCAAATGCAAGAAAACTTGGTTGCGGTTAAAGAAGAGCGGTTGTTCCTTTTAAGGAAGTTGTGTCAACAGCAGGGCGAGTGCGACGTGTCCAATGTAATGAACAAACCGCAGCAAAACAATTTGCCTTTACCCGCCATAAGTAGCGAAAGCACGACACCCAAGAAAAGCGCAAAGAAACGGAACTCCACTGACGGAGTTAATACCGGAGAGACGAGTGAGTCGAAGATGTATAAAATTCCCAGATTTTCTCAAATTAATTTCCTAGATTTTATCCTTTCTTTTGACCGAACGTATGACTCATAAAATGCAAAAGGTCAAGCTTCTTTTCAATAAGTTAACTAAAACGCTTTTGGATGAACAATATTCATAAAAAAACATTGATTATGAAGAATAAAAATCTTATAGAAAAAATAAAATATCAATTAGAAGCGATCATGAAAACATGAATTCCAGATGTGAAAGCAAAACCGAAGCGTTGCAGCAAAGCAAACAAAAGACTCGTACAGTTGATACCCCTGGATGTTCACGGAAGGCCAATATTTCCGATAGCATTGGGAGATTTGACGGTTTATTCGCTCGGCGAAGTTGTAGCTGACAGATTATCCTATCACACGGAGGATCTTATTTATCCGGCTGGTTTCTGCAGTACTCGAGTTTATGCGAGTTTGAAGGATCCAAGGATGAAGAGTTTGTACACGTGTAAAATATTGGACGGTGGACCAACGCCAAGATTCGAGATCGTATCGGACAGCGATCTGGATCGACCGTTGGTTGGATTCAGCCCTGACGAGTGTCATTCTCTTCTGATGGCTGCCATTTCACCGATGCTTTGCAGCGTCGCTCCCAAAGGAGCTCAATTCTTTGGGATATCGCATCCAACGATACAGAATCTCATACAGAGCTCGCCAGGAACCAGGAAACTGTCGATGTACAAAACGCAACGGTTCGAGGTGGGTTCATCGTAATTGATAAACTGGCTTCAACCCTTTCACAGTGCACGAGACATTTACTATCCTAGTCTGGAAAATTGATTACGTTGCGGCTGGGCCAATATGTGTTCCAATTACTGAAAAACATCTAGCACAGAAAATCCTAGACGAAATCCTAAAAAATCCTATATAGCTTGTGAAATCAATGTAGTTGATGGTGCGCTATTACGGGAATTTTTATCGGTCTCTACCACCTTCAACCTTTTAAGCATAAAAGTTATTTTATCTAATAATCGCTTGGTGGAGAAATAACTGATCTCGACAATGGGGCGCACTCGGACTGATTTATCGCCGTATTGAAACAGTTAAGACGAGCACCCGCGACGAAACTTCGACGCAGCCTCGGCTCGCGTTGGTGAAACAAAATTAGCGCAAGCTACGGCTATCGCTCTAGACATTATCAAGTCTATGAATTTGACATTAACAAGTCTATGAATTTGACATTATCCAGTCAAATTTGGTGAAATTCCGAAAAGCCGTTTATGAAATCCGTGGGAAACTATTACTCCGATCAGCAGTCGAATGGGAAGGGTCTGCTCTTGATCCTCCAAAAATCCTTTTCCATCGTTCGATTAACCTTTCTAATTGTTTTAATTAATACGATTTTTCGTTAAAAAAAAATATTCAGGTGTGCAAAAATCAATCGTCGGAACGAGGAACGAGTCCGATGCCGGAAGAGGAAATGGATCCAGGGATCAGTTTCACGGCGCTTCACAGATCGTTCGCGCTCGTACCGAATTGCGGAATAAAAGAGGAGCCGAGGGAACACGATTTACGAGCGCTCCAAGATTTCCTCGCATAAACGAATCATTATTGATCTAACCTAAAAACATTGATAAAAAAAATTTTTTTTTAATATCGACAAACACATACTATAAATACCATATCTGAATTTTCGGACGAAAAAAAAATCGTTTATTGTAAAAAATGTAAACAATCAGTGAGCGTTGCTCAATCAAGATCAACATTGCCTTAGCACGTGCCGCGAAAGCGAGCTTGCTTTATTTGTAAAAAGCGTTGAATCCCGTCTCGCGTTCTCGCTTCGTGTACCCGTACATCGTATCGTGTAAAAAGCTGTAGCATAGAAAAAGAAACATTGGTTTTCGTTACAATTACGGACTTATGATATATCCCTTCGCCCACTGTACCGCTATATACACAGACGAAACCTAACCTATGGGCTCGAAGTTTGCGTCGTTGGAAATCAACTATCACTTTTTTTCTTTTTATTTATGATTTTTATTATCAAACATTATATTGGGTGTAGTAAACAGAAATTCATGATTTTTCTAATAGATGGCTTTAGTTGTCTGTATCTTGTGTTGTGTAAGTCCGATCGGATTACGCTAAATCCCGTTGGAAAGATGAGATTTCGTGCTGAATAAACTTTAGGGACAGATTTGTGATTGACTCAGTTTATGTAGTTAAACCCAAACCCAAACAAACTCCGCTTGTGATTGGTTGACGGCAAAAAATAATAGATTTCTTTTTCACTGCACCTAATATATCGCTGGTTTGTTGCGAATCAGTAAATAAGAATTCTCAAAAGTGTGCGAATCAGTAAATAAGAATTCTCAAAAGTGTTCTACGCGTGTCTCGTAGTAGAAAATCTGCGAAACGCAATTTGGAAAATTGAAAGAAACGACGATCATTTTCGCTGCATCCCAACGATGCAAACTTCAACGTCATCCTAATTTTTGCATATATGTATGCGTGCTGTATATATGTCTGTTTGTTGATTTCTGAGATGATGTCAATTTGTAAGGTTATGTGGATTTGTAAGGTTTTGAGGATTTGTAAGATTATGTCGATTTGTAAGGTTATGTGGACTCATAAGGTTATGTCGATTCGTGAGGTTGCGACAATATTCTACAATAGCATGGGCATGACGAACACGCCCCCGACCACTTCGAAATTTTGACACCACTATTCTCTCAAACGGCTGAATCAATTGGTATGAAATTTGTTGTGTACATTCAAGACGATGGCATCGAGGGCCCCCCGGTCGCCATGTTCGATGAAAACGTTTCATTCTTGAGAAATCGCGGTTTAAAACATCTCGACTATCTCTCCCGCACTCGTGTGACACGTGGTAACGTTCGTCATGCCCTTAAAAGGACGTGTGCAAAGATCGTTGCATTTCAATGATGCAAACTTCAGGCCCATGTAAAAGTTAGGCAGAAAACGATGTAAAGCAACATCGATGTTATCGAGGTTCGTAAATATATCGCCTACGCAAAAATTTTTCATTTACGAAGGCCAACGTACTCTATAGGAAATCTCCCGACCGCCAAAAACAAAAACAAGCCTCGTAATCTACAAATCAATAAACACACTGCTGATCGAAATCGACCCTTGAAAAAAACTCGTTAAACGTTGTTCGGACAAAATTGTAGTATGCGAGTTACTTTATCATCGAATTGGACACTTCGGATCAGTACAGTACTCTTCTCGTTTTATTCTGTGTTTTTACTCGTACTAAGTAAGCGTAAGTGAATCCCAATTGACTAGTCAAACGTCATTGTAAGTCGTAATCGCGCATTGTCGAAGCGGTAATTATGTGGACAGTGATTACAAGCCGAGGCAAGATTAGCAAAACGTTGCTATTTCTATCGTACATTTTTAAAAATATACAAAATCGTGATATTTCGTTTTTCGTACTGATTCTTGTAACGAACAGCAGAACTTTCGTTTCCGGTTGAATTTCTCGATGAATGTTCACAAAACGGATGAACTTCGTTTTAACAATGAAAGGCTAAATCCTGACTAAATTATTTGCTTTGGGACATCCAAATAATTTACAAATACAAGCGATTTTTTAATCCAAGAGTTTTCAAATCAAAGAGATTTCCAAGTTTAAGGAATTTTTAAATCCGAGGAATTTCCAAATTCAGGAGATTTTCAAATCTACGAAATTTCCAAATCCATGGGATCTTCAAATCCAAGAGATTTTCAAATTCGAAAGATTTCCAAATCCAGAGGATTTTCGAATCGAAGGAATTTCCGAGTGCAATAGATTCTCTGCAACAATTAAGAGAGTAAAAATCAGGAGTGCAGTTCTCTACAGTATTTCCGTCATTTAAAAAATATAAAACAAGAAAAATTGCTCAGGATACTACAAGCTACAAATTAAGGATGACATATTTCAGCCGAAAAAAAATCATTCCATAAAGGATCAAAAAATTTGATACAGTAATTTGAACATCGACGCAAAAGCTCGTCGCTTATAATCAAACGTAACGATAATTAATCGTAATTTAACCGTGTGTGAAATTAAATTTGATCGATCATGCGTAAAAAAAAATAAAAAATAAAACTGAACCAAAAGTAAAATCCATCAGAAAAGTTTGGCACGTAACATGGTTACTAATTCCAAATATAAATTAGTAAATTGCCAGCCAGTTGTTCCGAGTTCCATTTTCTGATCGTTCATCGATGTTTTTTCATTGCTTGCGTTCGTCAATTAAAATCGTCAAAAGAACATCAGCGTCGCACGAAAATCCCTTTTCAATAGGATTTTTCGTAAAACAGCTGATTATTTTCAGGCGATATTCGATATTTACATTTTTCGTAATGTACAATCTGAAACTTCGAAGTCCGCGATAAAATAAATTCGGATTTACACTACGCGGTCGTTTCTCTTCGTAGTTATAGAAGAAACGAACATCCATTCCAGCCAACTCAAATTTCAATGATGATCGAGGAACGAAAAAAAAAAACTCATAAAACTTGAGAGCCCGCCCTCTTGTTTGGTCTGCTTAGGGGACACTGCAAACGTCACCGTCTCGTTGCCGGGCCAATCGTCTTGTTGAAAAGCGTATTCGCTATCGCGATCACCGGCGAAAAAAGCTTCAATGGGCAGTCACTGAAATTAGAATATTCGATAAATTGTAACACGGATGATGGTGCGGTTTTTTAATGTAAAAACGTTCAATGAAAATTTTGAATATGGATCTTATCGAATTAGAAATGGATCTTATCGGATTCGGACTGGGTCTTATCAAACTACGACTGGATCTTAAAAAATCACGATTTTTAATTCATTATTTACAAAACGTTTATATAAAAAATGGCGAAACAAAAAATCTAAAAAAAAGTTCGTTGCCGAACATCAGGAATCGAAAAAAAAATGTTCGAATTTCATCGATTACGTACCAAACGCCGGTGACCGGTTCGGCCTCGTTACCGCTGACGATGAAAAGTGGAAACAGTATGGAGTACACGCATCCGCTAAGAAACGAACAAACCCAAACAAACAGTTTGAGGAAAAATCGACTTTGGATCGATTATCCAGTTTTTTTGGAGATTCTATCAACTTGATAACGTACCTGACGACGTACGAGCTGGGTAATTGGGTTAGAACCGCGAGCGGTAACCCAAACCCAACGAAATAGGGCCAATTTCCTTCGATGAAGGTCAGCCGCCTGTGCAGTTCCCATCCCATGTTGAACCACTTGTACTCGAAAGCGTAGAGGGCGTACAAGAAACACATGTGAATGAGAGCTAAAGCTTCGCCGATTGGAGGCAACGGGATCCGCGAAACCAACATTCCCTGGCCTAGGAAAAGAGCCTGAACGAGAACTCCGCAGAGAGTGTCGGCCACCAGTTTGCTGACACTTGACAGTGACAGGGGCCTGCCCTGTCTGTACCTGTACGCGCTGTCCGCTATATCCTGAAATCCAATCGCCCATTAACGTCATAAACGAAAAGAAACATTTTTATTGGCATTTTGACGTCAATAACGAAAAAACAAAAACATTTTTGTGGCACTTAACGTAATGAATGAAAAAATAACCTTTTTTGGCATTGTAACGTAATAAATATTAAAATACATTTTTTTGGCGGTTGAACGTTATAAACGGAAAAAAGGCATTTTGTTTGTCATCTTAACGTAATAAACGAAGAAAAAAAATATTCTGTTTGGTATTTAAACGTAATGATAATAATAATAATAATAATAGAAATATATATTCGATGCCTCGATATTTTCGATAAAACCTCACCTGAAACCACAAACTATTGACTATCCTGCTGAGAACGAATAACGGCAAAACCCAAACGGTCCCGAATGTGAGGGAAAGACAAGGTTTGATCCAAGACCAAAGAGTCAATCCCATTCCCGGCGAATCGCCGAACATTATACTCAGCAGGTATTTCAGGAAGGGCAAAAGTCCGCATTCGAAGATCAATATGCTCGCCCAAAAAATTCCACCGTTCAGCGCGCAGCACTGTATCGTTCGTTTCAGGATCTTCGATTCCCTGTGGAAGAATAAAGGAATCGATTGGATTTTGATTTTTCCAAAATTATTATTATTTATACAGGATGGGGAAAAAGTATGGAAACCCATGAAAATTTCGGGAGTTCTCCAATAGTGACATTTATGATGACCTTGAACCTTTTTTTTCAGTCCTTTTTCAACCCAAACAAACCCAAACAATAATTTCCTTCACCTAATAGCTAGTAATCCGGTAATTCGTTTGATTCGCAAAAAAATAAAGCAAAACGACAATAATCCTAGATATATTATATATTGGTGATATGCGTGGTCGAAAATACGCTATTTGCGGTTTGAGTACACAGTGTAATATTGGACCGTGCTCCTGAATAACTGCCAACAAAATAATGGCTTTTCCAATTTTGATATCGTCGCAGAGAAAGCTTTGTCTAGGCACAAACACTAAAATTCAGATGCAGCGACAAAGTTCTTTTTTTCTGTAATGATGAATGTGATCGGAGTCACTTCGACCTTAATCGGCTAGTCTGGAATGGGTTTATAATAATGATAATGGGTTTGTTTGGGTTTGACGGTATGTGCAGTCCGATGAGAATCTAATGATTCCAAAGTTCATAATTGCAACTTCAGCTTACGCTACTTTGAAGTACATAGAACTCTGGGAGGAAAATTGCTGAAATTGCTGAAAATGATTTTAATGTGATTAAGCATTTTAACATTCAAACATGTAATTCTACAGTTTTGGAAAATTTGAGCTTGGAAGTGTTTCTGCGAAATTGGAATATTTGTTAATTAATTGAGTCCATATGAGTTTGTTTGGGTTTTGAAGTGTTGCTGCTAAATTTCAATTTCGCAACCATTCCATTTAATATCCCAAATTGGAATATTAAATATGCCAATTTCGCAACCCAAACCCAAGCCAAACAAACTCATTTAATTGATAAGTTTTTCCAATAGATTGGGTTTGTATGGGTTTATAAGTCTCTGCGGAGGTGAAATATTTGATAATTAATTGGGTTTTTCAATGGGTATAAGTTGCACAACGTACCGATGTTCCTTGGATGGCTTCGTCGGACTTTGATTACTACCCGTCTCCCTTCTGCGATGTTCGCTCCTCGCTGGTGAATTTCTGATTAATTTATCATTTATTTCCTTGTCCAGGTAAAAAAGTACAACACCACCCTTCAGGCTGTCCATGAAACCGCAGCAAACGGCGCGAATGATTCCCTGCAGAATATTAGGAACAAATCCAGTTGTAACAAATCTACGTTATAATTAGGTATATGTGTGAGAAATTACAAATGTTGCAATTTTTTGAAGAATTCATAATTAATACTTTTGGAATAGATATTAATCAACCTGGGATGGAATTCTCTCTGATTTGAATTCAAATATTTTGCATAAATAATTTCTTTTTCCTGTAAAATTAAATTTTTGAACCTGCAAAGGATTGTTTCTTTGAAATCATTGTTTTTCCTTCGGCGTGATAAAGCACTTGAGTCACAAATATTTAAAAAACATGATTTTATTAAAATATTAATTTTTTCAATAAACACTGGAAAGTAATTCTCGTATGTGACACCATGTTGTTTTAACGAACCCAAACATGAAGGAAATAGATATTTGCGACGTTACGATGCAACGAGAATTATTACATTACGATTGATGGAATCTCATGCATCATTACTACAAAAATTCATTCATGATCTTCCAAGTCTAGAATTCAGAAATATTGAATAAATAAACTCGAATGTGAAAAAAATATTTTATAAAGTACAAAAGTGTGGAATAACATGAAATTTTTTTTTTTAATTTAGTTACTGCAGTGCAAACTTTAAAACCATGAGTTAGCAGAGTGTTTCATGAAAAATTACGAACTCAGCTGTGATTTCTATCCTCTACTGAAAAGGCTATTATTAATAAATATTTAGGCATCTGGGAAGTTATTAATTCTAAGTATTTAGATATAAAGGAAATTATTTATTTTAGGTGTTTAGATATTTAGGAACAATTATTTCTAGGAATGATTTTTTTTTTCTATGATATAGAGGTATTGTTAAAAGTCTTTCACTGGAAGAAGACTTCTATTGAATGCGCTATCAGTAGCAAGAATCATTTTTCTTTAGCGTCCATGACGGAAGTGCCCAATTTGATCTCAGAAACGAAAATATGTCCCTCGTCTTAAGGGGGGAACAAAAAAATTTGTACATTTGTATATGGAGACTAAATAGTGCGTTAACGAATACGTGAAACTTGTCAAAGATATCAGGCCTTATCGGTACCACCAGGCTGTGTTGAATTATTGAAAACAGTCCAACGGGGTCAATTCCGATAAAAACTGAAACTAGACAAAAAAACGTTCCTATATTTTGCAGCTGTACAAAATGCAATGTTTGGAGTCTGTCAAAATAAGCCATTTGCTATAGAATAAAATAAAATTCCAAAAAATATTTCAAAAATAAAAAATACAAAATTGAAAAAAAACGAAAAATATTCCAAAACTCACCGTCAAGTTATCCATTTTCTTCGCGAATGAAAAATTCGTCTTTTGAAATTGCGTTTTTTCGACAAATCAGTAGATTTCGTTGTTTGTACGATGAATCTGGCAGATGATCATTTTGGTCGCGAAACTTGTTATTATCGATATAAATCAATGCGCGTGAACGATTATGAGTCTCTTAAAAGAGCAAAGGCCTCTTTGTGATTGCACTAACCCGCTATATTTAATTATAATTCTGAAGTAAACATAAGGAAAAAAAAAGGAAAAAAAAATCGAAAAGAACGATAGAATAAGCGCCTCGACGGTGTATCGATGACGACGATGACTGTTGTATCGTCATCGATCTCCCGACGAGGGATACGAGTCAAAAGTATCCGGACACCCCGATGGGGACTTTTCGAACATTATGATCAGATATTCCTTCGGTGTATGCGCGCCACACGTACATCAAGCTATTTTGTGTTTTTTTTTGCTTTCTTTTATTTTTTTATCTTCGCTCTGCGACGCGAGTCATACAGGTTCGAGGCAGGGATAGAAGCGCCAGCATGTGCGGAGTTGACGAAACATCGCGGCGAGTGTTGCCGCCTTGCGGATTTTTTCGGCACTCCCAACGAGCGTTTTCAATCGTGGACAAATTCAGAATTTTGACGGGGCTGCACCCGCGACGAAACTTCTACGCAGCCTCGGCTCGCGGTCGGTAACGAATGTATATAAAAAGGTTACTAATGTATATAAAAAAAGTACGTGAAAGGCGCAGCCTGTGGATCAATTTTGAAGGGTGCCGCCGAAAGAGTGAATTCTTTTATATTGTATGTGGGTGAGAAAGGGGAGTGGGGGGGGGGGGGGGGGGGGGGGGGGGGGGGGGGGTAGCTTCCTTTTCAGAAGAAACGACGCAGTGAATTTGACGAACACGAATATTTATCGCTGACCCTGCAGCATTAAAAAAGTAGTATAGAAACAAGAGACTGTTGTGCAATCGAAAATGGCTCCTCTTCGACACCATTAACGACCGCATTGCTGTCGACGAAACATGGTCCGTCGTCGGACAAGCCCGTCATTACCGGAAATTCAAATTGATACGAAACCTCGTGGGCGTCACACGATATCCAATCCGCCGGACAATATCGATGGTTCCTGCACCGTTCAAAGTAAAATATTTAAATAACTTAAAAAAAACTAATGAGACGGAACTTCTTTTTCCCTCGTGTGCTTCACAGACAGCTCTGGCGATATTTTTTTAAGGGGTCGAAGAAGAATTATCGTCGTACCGAAAGATAATATCGGAATTGCCTGCTTACCAACAGCTGATAAGCTTGACAATATTGTCGAATTAACAGAACACGAGTCGTCGGACGAAGACATCAAGACAAAGGTTAACCATACTGTTATACAATTTTTCACGATTCTTATCATCGTTAGGTTATCGATATTATTATTGTTTCAATTATCATTATTACCATTATATTACCCGTATTATCATCAGTATTATTATTATTTTCACATTTCTTTCAAAATTACCGACGTGTAGCCGATTTATTATTATTATTATTCCGTCATCGTTATTACCATCGAGTTATCTCGCTATCATTTTCACTACTGTAAATAAAATCAGCTTTTCGATTAATTTTGATTATAATAATTTTTTCGTATTGTCGCGCTATAAATACAGTTATGTCTCACAGAGATCACCAAAGTACTCGCACAATCGACGAGCTTCGTGTCCGCGAACGACGGTGAGAGGAAGAGCGCGCATAAACACGACGGGGGACCAAGGCGTTCGGACTAATCATTCGACGGTAAGGTCGTGAAAAATTCAGCTGGTATTAGATAATAATAATTCGATAGTCTATGGTTTCTTCGTGTGAAGTGAAAATAACTAACTGCAAATCGGTCATTTTTTTGACGGTGACGGCAGAAAAATAATGCGTGAAGTAAAAAAATATGTTATAGTAATTTTATAATTAATCAAATTGTAAAAATAAGTGCATCGAATTCATTTCTTAATTGAGAATGACTCTTGAAATCTTATTAATGATTCTAGTTTTTATATATTTGTTTAATAGAGTACCATTTTTTGGACTGTCATCTTTTCGTTAGATTGCAATTTTTTTTCTTTATACGATAATAAATATCTCGGATTTAATTATTAACTAATTCCATAACCAAACGAAACAAATTTCCTGACCAGAAGGTCAGACGATATATTCTATATGTTTTTGGGGTTGCTGAAACCGAATCTGGAGTCGATTTAACCTCATCACGTCAGGTTTTCGCCATAACCTCAAAAACCTCATAACCTCAAACACAGCCATGGGGTGCGTTTCCTACGTTTTTGGAGTCGCTGGATCCAAATCTAAAGTCAATTTAACCTCGTCACGTCAGGTTTTGGCCATGACCTCAAATAACCTTAAAACATAGTCATGGGGTGCGGTTTCTATGTTTTTGGAGTCGCTGAAACCGAATTTGAAGTCCATTTAACCTCATCATATGAGGGTTTCGCCATAACCTTAAATAACGCTAAAATACAGCCATGGGGTGCGTTTTCTACGTTTTTGGAGTCGCTGAAACCGAATTTGAAGCCCATTTAACCGCATCACGTGAGGGTTTCGCCATAACCTCAAATAACGCTAAAATACAGCCATGGGGTGCATTTTCTACGTTTTTGGAGACGCTAAAACCGAATCTGAAGTCTGTTCAGATGCAATAGGTCTACTTAATCTCTAGTACACTTAAATACAATAATAAAAATCCTCCAACATATAGAGGACGTTTATATTATATCCCCCAACATTTCAATATGTGGCACGTGAAAGACATCGAGCAACAGTAGCGATGTGTTAGCGAACGTGAACCCTTCTTCGGAGTGCAGTCGATTGTGCAAACGTCGGGACACGATTGGCTTGCTTTGGCAGGAAACCGGCAAGGAAACTCCCAAAATTTCCGGCAAGCCGAAAAAACCTGATCCCAAGTCTGTACGTATCGAATTGTTGAAATGTACACACGAATCATTGAAACAGTGGAATTTCAGCGAATTGTTATCACTGGGGATTTCTTTTTGTGATGGAATTTCACTATTGTTACAAATTTCCTTTGATTTTCTTCACAGCGAGGCGAACTCGGAATTAGTAATGTCAGACGTCCAAAGGACGAACCCACAAAACCTCGAAAACCAATTTTACCCCGGGACAACATTGGATTCGGGTGCAAACCTTTGAGTAAATAAACAAATACATTTTTCAGTATAAAAAAAAATATGAAAATTAATTAAATTAAATTAAGATTTAATTGAATCTAATTAAACTTCGTTAAATTAAAGTAACTGATTTAATTAAATTAGTTAATTATTTAATTGAATTTAATAAAAATGTAATTAAATTATTAAATTTAATTTAACTTGTTTAATATTTTATTTAATTAGTTACTTTAATTAATTAAATGTATTTTAATTTTAAAAATATAAAAATGAATGTACAAAAAATGGAGAAATTCGAAAAAATGGAATTCAACTATCCCTCTCGCCCTGATATATCACGTGGCACAGGTATGTTTGGGTTTGTTAGGGTTAAAGCTTAAAAAAAAATTTATGGATAAAACATTGAGTTTCCGATACAAAAAATGAGTAAATTTGAAGAAATTAAATTAATCCATCCCTCTGGTCCTGATATATCACATGGTACAGGTTTTACTCCTAAAATGATCAATTTAGAGATCAATCAACCTTTAAGAGGTTACAAATCGAAACCCAAAAAATCCAAATATAAAAAAGGTTAAAATATAAAAATAATAATCAACATCGAAATAATTAAAACCCAAACAAAAAAGGCCAAACTTATGCAAAAAAAAAGGCTGTTGATAAAAATCCACATAGAAATCGTCGGAAGGAAATCCATTCGATCTCTAACCTCAAAACTCTGGTTTGGGCATTGAGGATTTATGAGATCAAAGGAATGGCTAATTAACGTCAGCGGTTGATGAGTTAAGAGGATTGATACTGATCAGAGAAATCTCGAATGCCAGTCAAGAGATTAGTTTCATGTGAATCGAATATGGGGAATTCCTAGAGAAGGGGAAGGATATTATCGGAATTATTATCGAACCAAAAACTAAACAAAAAGAAGGCAAATTTTTTAACCCCAAACAAACCCAAACAAAATGGAATGAACATCATCAGACAAAGTGAAGAAATGCAAAAAAATTCTTGTAAATGTGAAAAAAAAATTGTCACTGAAAGAAATTTCCAAACTATAAATTGGGCATCGATGAATAATGCTCAAAATTTAGGTTTTTTTTACAGTCAATCGATCGATAGTTTCCCTTGAGATTCGTTAAGTCCTTATATGTGTAAAGCTCTTTGTTTTAACTCTGAATCTATATGTTTTTCTTTTCGTTATTTAACACGCGATAACACGGTCTTCGGTTTAGATAAATCTGGTAGATATTCGTGATATTTTGAATATTTTTGTTAAGATTGGTTATTTCGGTATTTTTTGTTGTTTTTGTTATTTTTTTTAGCATTTTCGTTATTTATTTGGTTATCTTCGTAATTTTTTTGTTATTTTCGTTATTTTTTGTTTTGTTTTTTATTAGTCATTTTTGTAGTTCGTGTAAAGTTATATTTGTAAAGCTTTTTGGTTCAATTCCAAATCTATAAGTTTTTATCTTTTCGTTATTTAACTCGCGATGTCTTCGGTTTAGATAAATCTGGTAGACGATCGGGCGGTTTGAAACTGAGCTCCGCTTATAATTACAAAGTGAGTTGAAAGTAGTATTTCATCGATTCATACATTTTTTTATTTATCTTCGGTTATGTTCCTTATATTTGAAATATTTTTGTTACTTTTGATTATTTCTTTGGTTATCTTCGTTATTTTTTATTGTTTCCGCTATTTTATATTATTTTTGCTATCTTTTGGTTATTTATGTTATTTTTGGTTAAATTCCTCAAGTTTTTTATGATTTTTGTTATTTTTCGTGATTTTCGTTATTTCTTTCATTGTCTTCGCTATTTTTGGTTATTTTTCATTATTGCCGTTATTTTCTTGAATCATTTTCGTGATTTTTGAACTTTCCGTTACTTTTCATCATTTTTGGTTATTTTTTCGTCTGATTTTCATTAATTCAATCGCTAATAATGCACAGACTTCGACAAGTACGTTAGAAAGGAAGAATATACTTCAGAATCGAATGCCAAGGGCCAACCACAGGAAATACGAAGGAACGACAAAAAACCAGATCGACACGCTGAAAACCGTCAGTAAACTAAGCGTTTTGCTATTGTACATACATTTTCTGCTAAATTACTATCTCTCGTTCGCTAAGAGTCATCGTTACGCCGAAATGTTCGAAAGTTGTCCCATTCAAGATGTCTACCGATGACGATAACAATCCAATTATCATTTGTTATTTAAATTAATTAATTAGATTAATTTAATCGGTAATCGACACGACTGACTTTGTTTGGGTTTGCTTGGGTTTAATTTTGTTGATTAATTATTTACGTCTTTCATATTTGGTTTGTTTGTGTTTAATTTCATGATTAATTATTTACGTGTTTCGTATTCTTTTCTTTTTTTTATTTTCGCATACTCGTAATAGCAGTCTGAAACGAGGGAATAACGCTGTGAGATCGAAAACCTTTGCGGATGGGATGTACATTTTTCGGGATATTATAAATCGGAATTCGAACGAATCGATCAAGAATTAATCAGCAGTCGAATTATTTGAAATGTTCGTAGTTGTGAAGATACAGGTGCAAAAATATTAATAAAATTTTACAAAGTACAACTTTTTAAAAAATATTAACAATATTTGAAAGAAACAGTTTTTGAAAGGATCGACGATATTTAAAAAAAAAACAGTTATTAAAATGATCGACAATAATAAAAAAAAAACAATTCTTAAAATGATCGACGATATAAAAAAAAACAGTTTTTAAAAAGATCGTCGATATTTTTAATATGACAGCTTTTAAAAAGTTTCTTAATATTTTTGAAAATGTAGCTTTCAAAAATATTAACAATATTTTGAAAAAAACATGTTTTTTAAAAAATGATTTAAATAGTTTTTTTTTCAGCTATCGTAGTAAAATAACCCCTTAAAGATAGACTTAAAATTATTTGAAAATTCAATGAAAAATGTATTTATTTATATTGTTTCTACAATTTATGAATGTAAGATTTCTCATTAGCGATACTTACGTAATTAAGATATGCATATGTGTATATATAAGTATAATATAAGTTCACATATATAAATAATTATTTACATAAAGGATACAAATATACGATTACAGTCTTATTGCGCGATGAAGATCCTTCGAGTTTGAAAATTACGAATAATAAAACGAACCTCAAAATTAAATCGTACATCGCTGTTTTCATTCTCAGCGAAATTATAAATAACACGAAAAATTGACGCTCGACGAACGAGTACGATATAAGAATTACACAAACGATTTTCGATTTTAAATCAATTTGTTAATTTGGCAAACCCAAAAATTTGGGTCGATCAAAAAAGTTTAAATGGATGCCAATTTTGCTTTAGGAGTGAAGCTCTCTCTTGATTTATTCTCATTTCAAGAGGTGTGTGTTGTGATTGCACGGGACTTCATCAAGTTCGTTTTCCGAGTGATCGGAACCTATCTCGAGTATCCTTCGTCCTGTGCTTTTCAACGTTTGAACCTGTTCGGATTTTTCAAATTTTATTCATTATTTTTAAATTCATTTTTATTCATTATTTTAATCGTTATTCAAAATCATTTGTTATTTATTCATTTTGAAGTATTTTAAATTTTTAAGTATTTAAAATTTTTAAGTATGTTAAATTTTAATTGTAAATGATTTGATTCTTAATTTGAAAAAATAAATGTTTCGATTGTTCATTGATTAAATAAAATTGAATGGTCACTTCAAAAATCAGTATGGGTTATGAAATTCTTTTTCTGGAAAAATATATTTTGGCTTCCGTTCAGATTTTTTTTCTGTTAAAAAGAATTTTTTGCTATAACGATGAATTATTTTTCTAAAACAAAAAATTATATTTTTCTGAAATTAAGATTTACAAAAAAAATAATTTTTTTTTCTAAAAAAGATGTATCTGAATATACATATTTTTCAATAAAAAATGTGAATGTAAAAATATATTTTTTCTTTCGAAAAGATGCATCGAAAAATAAATCTTTTTTTCTAATAAGATTAATTTTTTTCTAAACATGAATTCTTTCTGAGCAAATAGTTAAATATTTTTTTCATATAAAATACCTAAATTTTCATTTCGAAAAACAAATGAATATTTATTTTTTCAATAATGAATAAATAGTCCAAACTTTGAATGACGTTAAAAAATGACGTTTCCTTAGGTATATCAAAAAGTCTCCCATGTTTTTTTGTCACATCATTATTGTCACCTTAGTTTCTTGTGCTCCAGTTAAAGGATTGATATATTCGTGTTCACCAGGGGGTAAGAACGGCGCTACGCAATCGCCAGTAATACCAGTGGGGGGTCTTCTACCGAACGACGGATTTTGGAAATGAATGCTGCAATGAAATAAAATAAAAATGAAATGATTAAAAAAATTAATATAATAAAATAATTTAAAAATAATAATAAAATAAAATGGAAATCATGAAAAATTGGGTTTAGTTTTAACATTTTCACAAACGAAATAATAATTTTTAACGACACGGTGATGAAATTGAAAAAAAAACGATAAAAGCTGACCTTAAACTCTGCATGTTTCGGAAGTTCATCTTTTTCCTTTGGAAATAATAATAACCAGATGCCACCGCGATACCAACAGCGATCGTGATAAAAACTCCACTGATCAATCCACTCTTGCTGTGAACTTTAGGACTTGCCATACCGAGTACAGCAGATTGGAATTGAACGGAATTATTGATAACTGCATTTTCGTCGCACGTTGTTTTCGAGTCTGCGATATCGCCGTTTGGACAAATGCAGACGAATTCATCGTTCTTTATCACGCACATGTGCGGACAAGGATGATTTTCACAAACGTTTTTTACTATAGGAGAAAATAAAAAAAGAAAAAAAAACGAACATTGTTATTAATTTAATAATTGATTTTTAATAATTTTATTTATTACTTTTTATTATTCGAATTATTTATTTATATTATTTTATCACTTATTCTTTAATGATTAAAATAATTATTTTTCAATCATTTTATTGATTATTTTCGTAACAATTGGAACAATTGTATAATTATTAACTCACTCACCGTTTGGCTGTCGTGATTTTTGCGATATTACGAAAAGTTGATTAACGTTCGAAGTTTTAACGTGAATCGATTCACAAGCTTTGTCGCCGTGCAAAGCACACTTATTGAGGACCCCCGAAGCGCCCATCAGCCAGAAAACCGAATCTTCGTAGATATTCAAACCCAATGGTTGATAAATCTTGACGATTTATTTATACATATATAAAATAAAACACAGTTTTTTAAATATGCAATTCAGCGAAATAGAAATGTGGAATAATAATATTCGAATTATTGAAAAATTATGAATTACATGTAATAAATAATAATAAAAAAAACATTAAATAAAATGATGAATAAAAAATACATAATAACCATAATAAAAAAATAAATGATAAAAATAATAATAAATCAAATTAAATGATGAATACAAAATAAATAATAATTAATTTAGGAAGATCCTTAAGGGGAAATTTAGACTCACCTGTTGCTGCAAAAATACTCGACGATCGTTTCCATCGAGATTCGATCTTTCGACCACCTGGAGAACCGCGTCCGCCCAATAGAGATGCGATCTCGTATGATCTATCGTGATACCACTTACGACACTGATTCTCTCGTGAGCAATTCTCATTTGATTCGAGCCACTCATGTCCGCCCGATAAATCTCACCGACGGGCTTCTCGAACGTTTCGAAATACGTTTGACTCCAAAACAACCAGCTAAATAATAATGTAATTTAGAAGTATAGTAAATCATTTTAAAGAAACTATCAATCAATATTCATCGATAATTTTGCTTAATTTTGAATAATTTAATTTTTTTAATATTGACAAATTATATATATATATATATTTTTTTTTTAATTTACACTTCATCATTTTTCAAGCGTGTTTTATTAAATTTTGCATTTTCTGGAGAAATTTGTTTTTGACAATATTGAACCGTTGTCGAATAATTATAAATTATTAATTCATTTTTAAGATCAACCTAATAAATAAATAATTTAATATAATTTTAAATAAATCATTTAAAATCATTTAATTAACCAAATAATTATAAAAAATCATTAAAAATAATTGTATATAATTCTTTAAAAGTATTGAAATAAATTTCGCATTTTCTGGAGGGTTTTGTTTTTGACAAATTAAATAATTATACGAACCCATTTTTAGGATCAACCGTAATTGACATGAGTTTTGAAGAGCTCTCGATTTTCACTATTTGAGCGCACTTTTGCTCCTCAAGACTGCACGCGCGGATGGACGAAGGTTTTTCACCATTATGAAAATAAAGATTGTTGGTTGCCCAATCGATCGCCAAAACTCCGGGTCTCCCGAGACCACTGACCAGTTTCAAT
This sequence comes from Ophioninae sp. A BG-2022a, assembly GCA_030523105.1. NCBI lineage: Eukaryota > Metazoa > Arthropoda > Insecta > Hymenoptera > Ichneumonidae > Ophioninae sp. A BG-2022a. The sequence continues at coordinate 68,401 of JAPYZI010000140.1, read as the reverse complement.
TCTTTCGTTCGTAAATTTAGTCGATTGATAGTTCCCAGTAATCCTGAATTTTCGAAAATTATATACCTGGTGTAATTTGACATTGGAAAAAAATGTATTTGAAGTTCAATTAATTTCGAGGTCTAACCATTGCTCCAGTAAATCGTCTTTTCTCCCATATTGACGTCGAGTCCTGTTACGTCAACGTTCGGCTGGTGATGAATAACTTCGATCGAACTCAGACTCGATGACATTTTTCTTATGTCTGCCTTTGTTGCTGTTATTATTTCCATTGCTTCGCCTTTAAAGAATACGTTTTATTCGAGGGGTTGGATATTTTGAAAAACTCAAAACTTTTTTCAAAATTATAAATTTAGGATTTAACCAAAATGAAATGTTATAGAAATAAAATGTTGTAAAATTGCAATTTTATAACATAAAAATCTTAGAAAATTGAAATGTTATAAAATTAAAATCTTACAAAATTGAAACGTTATAAAATTGAAATATTATAAAATTAAAATCTTATGAAATTGCAATTGTATAAAAGTCAAATGTTATGAGATTCAAATCTCATAAAGTAAAAATCTGATAAAACTGAAATCTCATAAAATAAAAATTTCACTAAATTCATTAAAAAATTAATTCTTCAAAACAAACCTATTTTTCAGCTCGTCAAAGAAAGAATTATTTATAAAGAATTCACAAAAATATTCTTTTTTTAAATCATAGAGATATTGACTTCGAAAAAATTGCAAAAATCTATTTTTGATCATTTGTTTTTGTTTATTCTATACAAATATTCAATTCAATAAAAGAAAAAGAAGAAAGTATCACCAGCAACTTTGCACGTGATTCTGTTACTCCGTAAAATGTAACCCTCGAAGCAGGAACACGCGAATGAGCCGGGTTGATTGTGACAGATTTGTGGGCAAATTTCCATCGAGCACTCGTCGACATCTTCGCAGGAATGTCCATCGCTTCCCAATTGGTAGCCCTTCTGGCAAAGACAAACCGGACCTGCCGGTGTCTTTTGACAAATTTGCTCGCAGGCATAACCGCTCGTGCAAGAACTCACTTCGAAAAAAACAAATTATCTATAATAATTCGTAAAAATAAATATTCTTTTTAATATTTAGATAATATTTAGGCCCAAGTTACAGAGATATTCTATCAGCGAAATTCTCGTCAAATCTATGAATTTCAAATAGTGATTTTTGTACGTTAGCTTTTCGAATAAAAATTTCACATGCTGAGAAAGTCCAAAAAACTTTCCCGACGTAATCTTCAAAGTAAAGCCAATAAAAAAAAAAGTAATATTCACGGTCAAGTAAAATAGGAAAAAAGAGTTCTCCAAGGTCAAACAATTATGAAAAAAGTAATGCTCAAGGTTAACCAATTATAAAAAGGAGTAATTTTCATGGTCAAATGAAATAAGAACCAAAGTGGTATCCAAGGTCAACCAGATGTGAAAGAAATAATGGTCAAGGTCAATCAAACTTTCAAGACCAACTAAAAGTTCTTGGTCAACCAATGAAGTTTAAGATCAACAGTCAAAGTTCAAGGTCAACCGACAAAGTTCAAGGCTAACTGAGAAAGTTCAAAGTCAACCAAAAACGTTCATAGTTAACCAAAAGTTCAAAGTCAACCAGCAAACTTCAAGGTCAATAAAAGTTCAAGGTTAACCGAAAGATCAAGGTCAACCAAAAACGTTCAAGGTAAATCAAAACGGAAAAAACTTAGGAGAGTAGTAACATTCAAAATTAAACACACAGAAAAATAGGATTTTTCAGTTCAAGGTCAACCGAATTTGAAAAAACGAATTTTCAAAGTCAAGGAAATATTTTTTTTTTAAACTTGAAGTCCTTACAGCATTCTCCCTCCTCATCGCTGGCATCGATGCAATCCGGTTTCCCGTCGCAAACCTTTTCCCAAGGTAGGCAAATACCGATCGCACATTTGAATTCCGCGCATTCGATCGATCTCACGATTGTAAAATTGCCGGTTTTTTTGTGATTAATAATATCGCAATTGGCCTCGTCCGATTTATCGCCGCAATCGTCCATGTCGTCGCAGAGCCAAGATTGGTGAATGCACCTTTTGTTTTCGCAAACGAACTCGTCCGGCTCGCACTGGGCGCAATGATGTTCATCGTCGTTCTTCGGACAATCTTGTTCCCCGTTGCATCTGGATATAGAATTAAGGTTCGAAAGCTTGGAGTTTGAATTCATTCATTTTTTCACTTAAAATCTCAATAATTCAACAATTCAATAATTCATTAATTTAATAATTCAAGAATTCAAGATTTCATTACTACAATAATTCATCGATCTAATAATAATTAATAAATACTCCGATATTTCATACTTAATAAATAAGTTTAATAGTAAGCCTTAATAATTTTAATAATAATTGAATAATTAAATTATTAAATTATTCAATTATTAAACACTTCGATACTTCACAGTCCAAACGGTATTAATGCAAGTAACATTTGAATAGTTCATACACGAACCCTAAATAATTCAAATAACGCTTAAATCCTTAATTCTGATCTCCTAACGTCGAACCTAAAAGCGACACGTTTATTTGAACGTATCGACAAAATTTTATCAATTTTTCTTATGATTTACTTTTCATTAAAAATTTAAATAATATTCCTTGCATCGAATATTTTTTCCAAAGATTTTTATAATTGTGCCAACTTATTTTTACAATTCATATTTCCCTCGTTCTGTCTTTATCAACCAACATTATATGAAAGTAAAAATGATATTGTCAACGATTATATATAAATATACCTATTTGGGTTTGGGTAGTTATCATTTTATTTCAATTAATCGAATAAAAATAATAATTATAGAAAATCGATTATTTTAAACCGTTCAGATCGATAAAACGAATTATTTTTGTATTATTATTTAGCGAAATAATAATAATTAATTAAACTTAATAAGCATAATATTATTTATGATTTAATAAATCATTATAATTTACCATAATTATTATTTCAATTCGGCTAATTAAAATAAAACAATAACCAAAACAACGATAATTGTTTGGGTTCGTTTAGGTTCTTTTATTATTTGAATTCATGAATCATCGATTGTTATTTGTTAGCATTTATTATATGAATTATTATTTGAATTCGATTAGTTTAAATAACATAATTACGCAAACAACGAAAATTGTTTGGGTTCGTTTAGGTTCTTTTATTATTTGAATTAATGAATCATCGATTGTTATTTGTTAGCATTTATTATATGAATTATTATTTGAATTCGATTAGTTTAAATAACATAATTACGCAAACAACAAAAATTGTTTGGGTTCGTTTGGGTTCGGAAATCACTCGTACCAAACTAACACTAAAATTAGTTTTAAAAATGATGGATAAATTGGGCTACCTGAATTTAAGGGAAATGCACTTTTCCGTTCCGTGACATTTGTACTCATTGGGTGAACATGAGCCACCAATATCTGTTATTGGTTTGTTGCACTTCTTCTCATCGCTGTTGTCACCGCAATCGTCGATTCTGTCACAAACGAGTGCCCGATCTAAGCAACGCCTGTTCGAGCACTGGAACATATTGGTCGGACAAACCGTGATGACGCAATTTTTGTTCGCCTCGTCCGAGCTGTCACTGCAATCGATGTCACCGTCGCACTCCCAGCTCTTCGGAATGCATCTTCCGGAAGTGCAACGAAAACTACCCTCGTCGCAAACATGCCTCTCACAATTGAACTCGTCCGAAAAATCTTCGCAATCGTTGTGTCCGTCACAAACGTGGAACTTGGTTATGCATTGACCGTCGAGACACTGGAACTCATCTGATCAATTTTCTGATTTAATTTTATTGGCTTCATTTGCTTCCAAGAGGAAACTCGAAAAAAATGAGTATTGACGAGAGCAAAGTTCCAAAAAGTTCGTTTATATTTTATTTTTGTAAAAGCTTTACGATAACTCTTTTTTTTATATTTCTAAAAGACGGCAAGAAGCTTTTTTTTTATTTTTTTTTAAACCCTCAAAAAGTTTTTTTTTTTTTTAGTCGACAAAAAATTCTTTTTTATTTCATTTTTTGAAAAGTCAACGCTTCTTTTATTTTTAAAATGCCCTCGAAAAGCTTGTTTTTATTTTGTTAAAAGCCCTCAAAAATCTCTTTTTTATTTTATTGTTTTTAAGCCCTCAAAAAAGGTTGTTTCAATATTGATTGGTTCAGAAAGAAACAAAAAAAAAAGAAAACACAGTCTTGAGGAGGAAACAGTTTTTTGTAAAAAAATTCTTTACGGAAAAACAGTTCTTAAAAAGAAATATTAAGAAAAAAAAATGGATTTCCGGGAAAACTAAAAATTAAAAAATCATCTTTACTTTTTTAAAAAAACTTTGTTCAAAATAGTTCGTAAAATTAAGAAAGTTATTTAAAAAAAAAGAAAAAGATTTCCCACCGTTTTTGCAATCTTTCTTGTCGCAATTAGCCTCGTCGGATTGGTCTCGACAATCGAACACCGAATTGCAACGACCTTTTGAGTCGATGCACTGACCGTTACTGCAGGAAAATTCACCGAGCCCGCAAGTTTTTATGTGATCGCATTTTTCTTCGTCCTCGCCGTTTGGGCAATCCTGTAGGCCGTTGCATCTGTTCAAAGACGTGATTTTAATTATCATCGAGCAAGCATTTTTTGCTTCATAAAAATCAGATCCGGATTATAGATATTTAGGCTAAACAATCGAGGCTAAATAGCACCGAGAGAAACTCAATTTTGAAATTCCTTGAAAAGAAAAAAAAACAAAAAAATCTAAACCAAAATTAAAAAATATTTCTAAATATAAACATAAACATTTCAAATACGGTTTCGATGCACAAGTGGAGGAAGGTACTCTTCGTAAAATTACTTCATATTTATTAATAATAATTATTTGTAATTATTATTAATTAGTATTAAAAAGTAATTGGTATTCATTAATCAATTAATCGTAAATAAAATATTTAAAAAATATTAAATGAAAAATGAATCCCTAATAATAAATGTATTAATTATTAATTAAGTAAACTAATAATCGTGCGTATTACATGATTAATAATTAATTAATATTCATAATTCACAAGTCATTTATAAAGTGATTTTTATCAATAATAATTAATACAAATAATTAATTAATTAATTAATATTAAAAATAATATGTATAAATAAAAATTACTTCATAAATAACTTCCTGAATCTTCACTTCCAAAAATACCTTCGCATTTTATTGATGCACTCATTGTTCCCGGAACATCGTATCTCATCAGGAGAGCAAACGGTTTGAAGGCTGCACGTGCGTTTATCAGGATTTAGCAGCATACCAGGTGGGCAAGCGCAAACGTGGAGTCCGTTAACAGCGACGAGACAAACATGGGAGCATCCACCGTTCCGTTTCCTACAGTAATGTTGATTGCCAGAAAAAATTGCACCGGTGGCAACGATATCCATTATCTCGACATCAGGATTGATCCGAAGAGTGACGCCTTTGAATCCGTGAACGCGATCTTGCTTGTCAGCCCATTGGAGAACTTTCGAACGTCGTAGGGTCCAGAAAACTTGCTGATCAACAACCGCGAGACTGACGGGTTTTCGGAGGCCGGACCGGAAGAGGTTCCTAGAGTTACCGTTTAGGCTGATCGTTTCAATTTTCCCGGTTGTTTCATCCGACCAAAAAAGTCGATCGGACTCCTGATCGTAAGCCATCGAGACTTTGGGTCCGACGAGTCCTTCAACTAGATGTATCCTGGCGCCAGCTCCTGTCATTTGTACTTTATCAATGTGATAAGTATCATTGAATTTGAAAACAACCAGCATTACACCATGTTTAGGGAGTATTAAAATGTCACGTGGTTCTTCGATGAAATTGAGTACGGCGATTTCATTGGTGTCCAAACTGTTGATAACGATAGTTCGCCTTTGGGTGTCGGAGCAATAAACGTTGTTCCCATAAAAGTCGAAATCCATTCCACCCAAAGATCGACAATTGGTTATCCGTTGAATAGTTTCGGTGGTTCTATCGAATCGAAATATAGAACCGGTTGTTTCATCATTGGCTATCAGGCTGCCGGTTATAGAATCGTAAGCTAAATGGGTCATCCTTTTCATTGTCAAACTTCCGGTCATTTTAGGTTTGCCCAATATTTCGTGATAGTAATCGATGAAACTGTCATCAGCGGCGATCACCAAATTCTGGTGTTTTCTAGTTAGCCTACAGGTGTGACGATCCAAACTCAATTGTTTGTCCAAAGAGCAAGCGCATGAATAAGTACGATTCAGGGCTAATAGACATAATTGGGAACAAGGTTTCGCGTTGCAAGGATTTGCCATGTGTGGTTTTAGGACTGGATGATAAATGTGGATTCCATAAATCGAATCGGTGTCCCTTACGATCGTTGAACGATTCTTTCCGCTGTACTTTTCGGCTGATTGAATGGTTTTCGTAATCCAATCGCTCCAATAAAGTTTGTCCTCGAAAACGGCTATTGCGTAAGGATGAGAAGCTGTCGTTCGTAACACCTGATGACGATCTCTTCCATCCAATAATATCGATTCTATTATTTCACGCTTCGCGTCTACCCAATACAATCTTCGATTTGGATAATCGATCGCTATTCCGTTCGGCCATATCAAATCTTCCGTCACCAAAGCGCTCCTTTCTCTTCCGTCCATTCCGGCCCTCGATATTTGTGCCTTCTCACCGAAATCGCTCCAAAACATCTCACCGGTCATTGGGTATAACGCCAAACCTCGCGGCATGTCCATTGATTCCTTCAATATCACTGTACAGTATTCACCCAGGCTCGTACACACTCCTATACGCTTCCATACGCTGTCCGTGAAGTACACGTTTCCGGTTATCCAATCCACGGCTACGTCGTCCGGTCGACCGAGACCTGAAAGTCACGACGAACGGGTCCTGTCAATTTCGTATTTCCTTTAAGTACATCGTGGTTTTCCCGCAACGCTTGATCATTGAAGTGCGAAGTTTTCGTCGTAGGGTAAAAGATTGTTTTGAGGTCATACTTTGGTATGACCAAGGTCAAGCTCGTACTTTGGTATGATCAAGGTCAAGCTCGTACTTTGGTATGACCAAGGTCAAGCTCGTACTTTGGTATGACCAAGGTCAAGCTCGTACTTTGATGTGATCAAAGTCAAGCTCATTCTTTGGTATGAGCAAGGTCAAGCTCGTTCTTTGGTATGACTAAGGTCAAGCTCGTTCTTTGGTATGATCAAGGTCAAGCTCGTTCTTTGGTATGACCAAGGTCAAGCTCGTACTTTGGTATGATCAAGGTCAAGCTCGTACTTTAGTATGATCAAGGTCAAGCTCGTTCTTTGGTATGATCAAGGTCAAGCTCGTTCTTTGGTATGATCAAGGTCAAGCTCGTTCTTTGGTATGACCAAGGTCAAGTATGAAATTTTCGTCATAAAGTATGGATATTAAAGTATGACCTTGAAGCGTGACGTTTTTGTCATTAATTCGTAGAGTATGACCTTGAAGTACGACTTTTTGGTCATTAATTTGAAAAGTATGAATTTAAAGTACGACGTATCGATAATAAAGTACGATTATTAAAGTACGACCTTGATCCTTACGACCTTAAAGTATGTCAAGAGTTACCTGCTGTAACGATAACTTCCTGTTTCGTGCCATCCTCACGACTCCTCATTATGGCCTCGTCGCCCCTTTTACCATCCGACCAATAAATATAATTGGCATCCAACGACACTCCCAAGACATGTTGGAGATTCTCAGCTATTGGGTAGTATATCTGGCTTTTTAAGTACAAGCCACGAATTTGCTTTCTCGTGGATAATATCATCAATGCCTCGCCCCCTGTTATGGTTTTTAATGATAAATTATTTTTTTTATAAGAACGTCACGAATAGTAAGTAGTTAAATAAATAACAAACCATAAAATAATAAACGATAAATCATAAACAATAAAAAAATAATAAATTGATAGTGAATAAAATTAAAGAAGAATTAATTATGTTAATATCATTATTAATATTAATATCGAATATTAATAATAATAAGAAAAGATACAAAAATTAATAATAATTAAAAATGAACCAAATAAAAATAAATTAAATAAATTATAATAAATTTAAAAAATATCAATCACTAACTAAAAGTTAACTATAACTACCTTCGGCTCTGCAAGTTTTTCCATCCTCCTGTAATTCGTACCCAGCGTCGCAAATGCAAGCGTACGATCCGGCATTATTTATACAACGTTGATCGCACAAATCAAAATGCTCGGCGCATTCGTTTATGTCTGGAAATGCAATTTAAAAAAAACTACATGAAAAAAATGATTGAAAAAGGTCTATTTTCATCATAATTATCAACGTGTCTAATTTTGTACTTCCCTAATTATTAGAAAATTATTGGTAAATTATTAGAAAAGTATTAGTCAATTATTAGCAAATTATTAGAAAATTATTAGTAAATTATTAGAAAATTATTAGTCAATTATTAGCAAATTATTAGAAAATTATTAGTCAATTATTAGCAAATTATTAATAAATGATTAGCAAGTAATTAGCATCACAATTATCACCGTCTCTAACATTTTATAATTAGCAAACCTGTGCAAGTTCGATTATCGACCAGCTTGTGGCCTGGTGGACACGAGCAAGTTGGACCTCTTGGCGTTTTCATGCAATTGTGGCTGCAGCCAATACCTTTGTTACACGTCTCTTCAGCTGAAAAAAAATATGTATATTTTTTATTAATTTAAATAATAATATTCTGAAGTCTTTTTTCATTTGATTTTTGGAACTCACCAGTTTTACAGGAACCTGCGTTCTCATCGGAATTGTCGGTACAATCGTCCTTCCCATTGCAGGCTTCATTGAGCAAAATGCATCTACCGTGGTCGCAAAGAAAACGATTGTTCTGGTTGTTACATTCGTTCGGTGGTATTCTACGATTCTCTGTTGTTGAAGAAAACGTTTTTTTATATAAATTTATTATTTAAATAATAAAAAGAGTGATTATTTTATTAATTTTATTATAATTAAAATTTTAAGAGTTCAATTAATATAATAAATTAAAATTGTATCATTTACACATATTTACTAATTGATTAAACATCTTTTGTACCTTTACTATTGATAAACATATTTTTTTAAACAAAATTTTATTATTCTGTTTAAATAAATTAATCATCTAAATAAACAAACCGGTAAAAATAACAACGAAACGATTAAAATAAATATTAAAAAATTATTTTTCACTATTCAAAGAAACTTTGTTCATTTAAATGATCATTTATTTACGTCTGATGAAATTTAAACATAAACAATGGATTTGGATAATATTTTAAATAAAAGACAATAGTTACACTTCAATACTTTTAACAATATCTTTCAATAACAGAAATAGCTTGTAATAACAATATTGGTATTTTCAATAAATCAAATTAAAGAAATAATTAAAATTTCTCGAATTAAATACGTTTGCTTACCACAATCAGCTTCGTCACTGAAATCTCCACAATCATCAAAACCATCGCATACCCATTGATTTTTAACGCAATATCCATTTTTGCATCGGAAATCTTTGCATTGTTTCTACCAGAGAAAATGGAAAATTTAATATATTTTGAACCAAATAACTACTACTATTATAATTCATTTTTTTATTAATAGATGTGTCGTCAAATATCTTTGATGCCTGTTAAAAATATTTTTAAGGAGACTTTAATTAATTAATAAATAAATATATAAAAAAACAGTGGCTGATCAACAATATATTTACTGTTTTCGTGCAGTCGACATACTCGTCGCTCTGATCAGGACAGTCGTGTTCCCTGTCGCAAAAATCATCGAGCGATATACAGGTCTTGTCTTGGCATTGGAATTGATCCTCGGAGCAGGTGATATTTTTTATTTCATTCTGAAAAAAAAACGAATGGGCATACCTTTTTGCTCGAAATGATTATTTATGATTTTTAAAATAATTTTGTAAATTGATATTTAATTATATATTAATTTATAGCAATTGTATTATATTCAATTATTCATTATAATTGATTAGTAATTATGTATAATAATGATTATATATGATAGATTGATAATGATATATAATAGATTAATTATGATATATAATTGATTCATAAGTAAGAAAATAATCAGTTATACATAATTACAAATTAATTAACGGCAGGATAAACATTTTTTTAAATAAAATGATATAATTACTGGATGATCGAGACAATTCATTTCATCAGAATTGTCACCACACTCGTCGTCCCCGTCACAAACAAACCAGTGGGACAAACATCGTCCATTGGCACACCGAAACCAGTCGGGTTCCACACAAAAAGCTTCGGCTGGAATGATTACTCATTTATCAATTTTAACTCGTTATTTCAATTGTAAAAATCTATAAAATTGCATATTTTAGTGTTCAAATATAATTATTAATTATTAAATAATAAATAAATAAATATTATTTCCATGTATTTTTGAGTATAAATTATTTATCGATTTATTATTAATTTTGAGTATCGATTATTTAAAAATGTAAACCCAAATTTGGAGAAAATAGAAAAATATTCATTTCAGGCCGAAAAACATTATAAATTCGCAGGAATTTTAAATTTGTTCAAAAATAATTCGTTATCTCACCATCGTCTGTAGGGAGACTTTCGGTGATCGCCAGAACCGCGTATGCAAATACGAGGCATCGCAATAACGTCATCTAAAGAAAACGATTTATTTATAATTATACAATACGCGATAAATGACCGGAGTCAATGAACGACCTACAAACGAACTGAACGATAGAACAACGCTGTGTTATGTTTATGGACGAGGCGAAAATTTCGCGTTCGTAAATTTATCTCTCGACGAATGATAACACAATACGTGAAATAGACCTCGAGTACTTTAGTGTAATTGGTCGTACATTCTCGGAATTCGGAATTGAAATTTTAATTGACAATGAAAATCTGGAAATAATAATAATAATAATATTAATAATAGAAATTAACAGTAGTTAATAATAGTTAGTAAAATTAATTGTATAAAGTAATAAATTAAAAAATGAATTAATTAATTTTAATTAAACATAACATTTTTTATCTTTTTTTTTTAAAAGATATAACATTATTTTTCCAGAATGAAAAAATAAGTAAAAACGCAAGAAAATTAATTTTCTAATTTAAAGAAAGAAATTGAATAGAAGAAGTTTCGAAAGAATTTTTATATATTTCTCGACATTGAGTTTTTATATCCTTATTATCCAAATTTTTTTTGTAATCTTTCCATTTATTAATTTTTTACACACAAATATAGATTTTTTGTTCTGCAGTTTGATTTATTTAAAAAAAAAAACTTTTTTTTGTTCGTTATAAAAATAAATATGAAATGGAAAAGTTCGAAAAAAATGGTATTCCTAAACCACGTTTTACACGTATATTTATTCATATATATTACACGTGTATATGTGTAACCCAAGTTTTAGGAAAAACAAATTGTCCATTAACTTTTCCATTACTTATTTACCTTTATTATGAAAAAGAAATTTGAAAAAATAAATAAAATTAAAAGATTAATAAAAAATAAAAATGCTTAAATAAAGACGAGAAATGTACAGATAAATATGTGTGTGTGTAAAATAATTCTTAGTAGAAACAATTTATTTAAAACAAATTTAATATAATTGAATTTTCGAAATACAAATATAATTTCGAAAAAAAACTTGCCATTGACGACGACGGGGTAAAATCGGACAAAAACAATCCACTCGGGTGTCCAGCAGCCACGAAAGTGATGAACTCTCGTAGGAAAACTCTGCCGGCTATCTAGTCGGCATGAAACGCGTGTGCGGCGACTGATTTCAATTATATCAGCTTACTAATTATCCAGTACGTGGGTCTTGTCGTTCTAGCCGTGTACGAGCTCGCCGACGATTCGGCTCTTATTCCGTAGTTTGTAAATATCATTTTCACCAAAGTTTCGACTTTAACGAGAAGGGGAACCGATTAAATCGCCAATCACCGCAATAAACCCGTTGATGTATGTTTTCTGGATATTTACAATCGATCTTATCTCCCAATGGTTTGTATCGAAATCTTCGAAAATTATCGTTCCAACTTTAAGAATCGACCCCATTGGGTCAAATGAAAATCCAATTCTTCGTGATCAAGATATCGTTATTGCAACAAAATTTTATCGGTTTTATAATAATTGCCAGAAAATTTATAATAATTCTTTGAATCACGGAATTATTTATTTTGATTTTAGGAAATTATTTCCTTGTATTTTATGCAATTATTTATTTATAATTCAGAAAATTCTTTTATTGTAATTCAATAAATTATTTATTTGTATGTTAGAACATTTTTTATTTATAATTTAGGAAATTATTAATTCACAATTTAAAATTTGGGGAATTATTATAATTTATTTCTTACTTTTATATACTTACCTTACAATTTCTCTAATAATTATAATGATCATTTATTATTTACGTAAAATCGTTTAATCAAATTGTATCAATGAATATTGTCGAAAATGCAATAATTTTAATTCAAATTTCATATTTGAATTAAAATTATTACAAATTCATAACTTCCTGATTTTTTAAAAATCTAGTGTCAACGGTTACCCCCATCTAGTGGAAAAAAGTTAACGATAATCATAAAAAAAAAACTCGAAAACGGGATAAAAATAAAATGTTCACTTAATCAGAACGGTGTTCTATATCACATGAGTATTTATTAGTAGCAGCAATTCGGTAAATCCCTTTCACCATAAAAACAAAACGCCATAAAATATCGTAATATCGTTATTATTGTTTTTAATACATCAAAAAAAACAATTTTTTTTTTCACTTAAGAGATGAGAAGCTATAAAAATAATAGTCCATAAACGTTTAGGGTTTTATCTTTCGGAGGTGCAGCATCGTCGTCGTTAAATTTTTCGTCACAAAAACATTGTTTACGTGGAAGACATTTTTTTGATTCAATACTCCGGTGGGGGATGCAAAAGTTCACCCTGGTATTCTATTATGATGTAAGGATCCTGACCTTCCTCGTAGAACGTCATAGAACCCGAGATTGGACCATCGGGAACCGATGGTACACCTTCCGCTGGTGGCCTCCATTGCATAACAGTCCAATCACCCTAAAAGATTTTATTAAAAACTTATGGATGTCTCGCGCCATAATCACAATATTATATGGAGCATTCCATGCCGATTCGACCTGGATTTGACACGTGACCTCGCTGATTGGACCCACGATTATTTATGTTATTGCGAGCCCACTTTTTTTCAACGCTCAGAGTGGTACGTGATACACGATTTTAGTAATTTTTTTTTTCGATTTTTAAATTTGCTCGTTAATATTTTGTTTATAAAAAATATTGTGAAGTCATATCGTTCTGAAAAAAATTGTTTAAAATTCTCGAGTGACTTTTAGAGTTAGTACAATAACATGAAAAATAACGAGTCAAATCCATCTCCTGTATAAAATGCCATCTAATATATGCAAGCTCACCGCAACAAATGGACATTTCTTCGGGAAATCGTCAGGAGTACCGGCATCTACGAAAGTTTTTCCAAGCGCTTCATCCTCCATGGCTTCACACAGAGATGACTCAAATTCAACGGGATCTTGACCTTCCATTTGCACAACAATTTTGATCTGAAAATGACCGCATTATCACATCTACTGACACGTAGATCACAAAATCATTGAATTTAAAAGTTATTTATTTTTTTCTTCACGTTTCGCATGCGTTTTTATATATTTTGAATTTTTAAGTTTAAATTTCTCATCGAAGACTTTTTTTTATTTAAATCCTTAAAAAAAATATATATATATATATATTTTTTTAATCTGTAAAAATATATATATATATATTTTTTTTTAATCTGTAAAAATATTTATTTTACATTTTAATTGATTTTTTGAATATTTATTTTTCTTTTCATTTTACTTTCTCGAATTTTTATTTTCCATCTCTTTACATTACGTCTGATACAATATTCAATTTTGTTACATTTTTATATCGTAATTTTTTATTTCTATCCATTTTCACTTATTTGAGTATTACAAAAAAAATAAAAATTATAAAACTACGTCAACAATTACAAAATCGTTTACTTTCATCATAAGGTCAGCTGTATATTGTTAAATTCAACAAATTACCTTCTTTATAAACAATTTTTTTTTTATATGAAATATTTTGCAAAAGTGTTGATATTGAAAAAACCAGGAACTTACCATCATGGTGTCGGGCAATTCTGTTTTCACGGGCATTTTCGTGGTGAGCTTAGTTGTGTCCCTTTTTTCTTGGGTTAAGTCAACTTGCATCTCGCCGAAGTAATCGCTGGGATTGTTCGTGACTTTCACATTTTCTATAATAATACTCAAACCGGCCTAGGAAAAAAAAAGTTTTTCTTTTTATCTTTCGTCTTTTTAATTTTTACAATAAATTGGATTTTTCTTTTTCATTTTTTTTTCTTCTTCGTTTCTTTTTCAATTTTGTTTATTTTTCCTTTTTATAATCAAATGGACGATAAAGTTTGAAATTTGAGGTTATATCGATAAGTAAATCTCACATCACCGGCTACAAGAGTCCCCAATGCAAGGACGGACAGTAAAACTCCAAAAATCATCTTGACGTGATGCTGACGACGTTTGAAAAAAACTCAATCTTTTCGAAGTAAAATCGTACCTTTTATACGATATCAGCTCGGTCACCCTCCATAAAATCCTATTATTCTCAGATTGCGTGAGTATCGGGAAAACTAAACAGGAAATACGACATCCGATTACAAGGCGAATTACGATCAGTAATTTCGATACGAATTCACTCCTTGTGACAAAGCTTTTCGCCGTGTGAAAAATGATTTTATCATCGAGTGACATATCGTGGGAAATAAATAATTGCGTCCTCTTCAATGAAACTAATACTGCCGATTCACGTTTATATAATTCGATCATTTTTCAGGCGAAGTTATACTCCAAAAGTAAATATGATTTGTTAATTCAAAATTGTGAATAAATATTGAAAAAAATATCTTTTTTCGAATTTTTATAAATTCTAATAAGAATAATTAGAACCTTTTCTTTTAAATTAAATAATAATGGTTGGAAAATAAATCGAATAAAATAATAAATAATAATAAAATAAGGCTAATGAAAAAAATCGAGAAACTTTGAGGGTTTATTTCAATTTACGATTATATAATGCAATCAATTTTCAGACGAAGTGATGCTCGAAAAATAAACAAAGAAAAAAAAATCATTTTCAAAAATAAAAAATTGCGAAAAATTGGAAAACCAAAAAACAGTAAAAAATATTCAAAAATTGATCAAATAACCAGTCAATTTTTCCACACCATTATATTAAGTGTTTATCCATAAATTAGTTTTTATTTCACATCATTAAAAGAATGGAAAAAACTTTATCGAATTCCTCGACATTTTCGAGAAATCAAAAAAAAAAAACATTTAAACAAACAAAATCGATGAAATAAGTGGCCGATTTTTACAGACTATTTTATCGAATATTAATTAATGTATTTGTTTATATGAATTCAAAAACAGAACCATCAATGTTTACGATATTTGAGGAAGATTGATAAAAGACGAAGTCTAACGAAGACAAGAACATATACAATTATCATTATAAATAGTATATTGCCTCTGTAGGTGAGCAATAAAAATATAACGTCGGGATTCACCTGGCGATTCGATCTGGAATTGCGCGGATGAGAAACGTTAATCAGTCAATCGTTATTCACAAGAGCACCAAGAATCATCAATGTATCACTGAGAGTGGCAGCACCTTGACGCCGTAACTAATTAAATAGAGATATAGATAACGTGAGGAGCAAAATGATTTGCCAATTTGATGAATTTTCTCGAGTCGCGAAATTCCATCTCCTATATTCGTTTATTACCGAAAAAAACGATTATTGAACGAACAATTGATATAAAGACGATATCAATGGAGCCACTTTTTAAAATTGTATATTTACTTTCATCAAATATAGTACATTTTGATAGAAAAGTAAAAAAGACTTTTTTAAAAAAATTGATTATAAT
This sequence comes from Ophioninae sp. A BG-2022a, assembly GCA_030523105.1. NCBI lineage: Eukaryota > Metazoa > Arthropoda > Insecta > Hymenoptera > Ichneumonidae > Ophioninae sp. A BG-2022a. The sequence goes on along the minus strand of JAPYZI010000140.1, from coordinate 52,325 downwards.
AATTATTGTAATTTTTCAATAATAATAATCATAATAATATAACAATAATAATAAATTAAGAAAGGACAATCATTATAATTCTTTAATTATTATAAATATAATAATTTTTTCGATTACAATAATATGTAAAAGTCATTACAAGTAATATTACGATTGTTATTTTTATTGCAAAATAATTACAATTATAATTATGTCGTGCATACAATATTAGTTAGAATTCGTAAATTTAATATTTTTCAGCCATTCCTTTGTTAGTAATAGTAATAATAATAATAATAATAATAAGTCTTAACATCAGCAAGCTGAAATAAAATTATCCCACTTATAATTACATTAAATTAAAAAACTAATTATAATCAGTCTTCGATTTATTAAGACGAATTATAAATGATTAGTAATTAGTCTTAGTATTTATTAATTAAACTTCGTTTCAGCGGGTTTTCATTGTTTTGTGATGAATATTGTCAAGGACGACCAATCATTACGGAAGAGAGTGAAATCTTTGTATGCAAAGTTGCAAATAGTGACGTTCGTGTTCGTAAGCGAATTTCAAAGCAAAGCCAACCAGTGGAAGTGCCAGTGGCGTCCTGGGAGGTATGTGCCACTTTTGGAAGACAAATGTCGATTACTCAGCTCATTAGCATTGGTGTATTATAAAAGGCGTCATATTCCAGTAGCAAAAGCTATAATAAAATTCAAAAATTGTATATGAACATATACATTGTTACTACTTTTAAATGAAAATATTGTTACTTATTTTTATTATTGACTGAATAATAAGACTAATAATAAGACTGATTATAATTTCTATTTGTATTGGTTCAATTATAATTGTAATATTAATTTCGAAGACTATTAATCGAAATCTAATATTTATAAAATTAAACTAATATTAGTTAAAACTAAATCTAATATTAATTTCTAATTATAATTTTAATTGTATTTAGACAAAACTGCGTCTCCGGAAAGAAACAATTTCGACCAAATTTGTTTCGTTAAATCATTGTCAAAAAATAGAAGTATCTAATTATCGGAAATCTTATCCCTTCGATCAATATCCCTTCGATATACTCACCCATTTGTACATTGCGAAAAAGCAATAAAAAAAGTCGATTTTTTGAAATTTTTAATTGCGTATATGCGGTTAAAAAACATTAGTCGCCCGATGGACAATCGGAGACTCGAACATAACCTCATTCCACTAACGATTTTGAATAAGGTGCATCCAAGTGATTAAATCGAAGAATGAAGAAAATAAAATTAGAATATTCGCGGCCACTCGCAAACGAGCGTATTATCGATTAAAATAATTTCGGCACTCGCCGTGAAAACGCTACGAGCGTTTGCGTCGCGGCGCTTTCTCTCAGTTTTTCTCTCCTCCTACGTCACAGTTATCCGCGTTCCTATCACGTTTGGTGTATACATGTCGTACACCATTGAGTTTGTGATAAAATATGTCAGTATTATCTTCTCGCACCGCGTATGCCGAGTTTCCCTGTCATGGCACTTCACCATAGTGAATATTTCGTAGTTCCATCGATAACATCCGTTTCTTCGATAATCCGAGTAAACCTCGGGCAAATAAGTTCATCGTGTCTCAATGACACGGTATTGACGTCATCGTGGCTGAAAATTTCGCGTAAACGTAAAAAGCACGAGAAAAAGTAAGAAATCAACTTAATTCAACGCGACCTATTGCATTCAGTCTGTGACAATTCGCTTCGATTTTTTCGCACCCTCTTCGCACTGTTCATCAAAAAGGTACGATCGAAATAAAAGTAAGAAAAAAAAACCGCGTTTTTTTCACGGGTTCGCCAACCGGCACTTCTCTGTCATTTCCATTGGCAAAATTCGATTCAAGTTTCAAAAACCTCAAATCTCATAATATCCCGGAATAACGATCGCCAAAGTTTTTGCACCAAAGGCGTAGCACGAAAGAACTTCGATCGAAGATAACGGATTTTGATCAATCGACCATTTTGCAGATTGCATAAGTGACCGATAGGAAAATACTGATAGGAAGAACCGAAGATGTTGCAAGGCCCTGGGGACGTTGAAGGTCTCCGAAGCGAGATAATAGGTGGCGTTAATCCGGAAAGCAACCAAGTAACGGCGAGAAGCTGTATACCCTTGCCTCCTTTTTCCAATATCAATCTTCTCGTCAGTCATCAGCCACCTCCGATGAACGATCGAGGAGCTCCACCTGCCTACGAGGATGTCATAGATCTGAACGGTAAACAGCTTTTGTAGAATACCCATTGAAGCCTGATTAAATTAAGAGTGATCCGGATCATATTGGCAAGTACGATTCAGGTTTGCCTGAAACGTATGTACCGAACCGTCGAACGGATATACTCGGTCATGACGGAGGACATGAACGATGGCGATAAAGATGTTGTCGTTGTTCTGAAAGAACGAGCCTTTCTGTGCAGCTCCGCCGCCGTCGTACGACTCTCTTTTCGGACGTGTGCGGCAAGCCCAAAAAACTTCCAAAGGAGCGTTTGACTTCCTGCAAAATATTGTGGTCCTTCTTCTGGGTACTAGTAAGTCGATATCATTCAGTAGCTCTTCTAATATCAGGTTTATTCCGCTAATTGATATAATTTGTAGATTTTTTAATATCGATTCTAAGTTCTTCCAAGTCGATATCACTAGTAGTTCTTCTATCAGTTTCTCGTTACCTGGAATGGAAAAAAATGAAACAGAAAACGAACTCGATCAACTTTATACCAGTGTTTGCCACAGAAGGAAGCTGTAATTTATTACCGAATAACAAATTTAGTATCGTGATGAATTTGTCGGCTATTTACTATTGGAATGTTTTTCGTAATTTTTGGAGAAAAACTGTATCGGAATAATGATTAATGGTAACTATACTTTTCTGTCTTACAGTTGGTTGCACGATCATCATAGGTATATCAATAGTCGTGCCGATCAGCATGACGGTCATAGGTGGTATCTACCTTTACGAGTGTCCCCAGGGTGAATATATACCCGTTTATTTGCTGGTCGGTGGAGTCTTCTGGATATTCAAGCAATTACTGCAATGCTCGAGGAGAGTGCGTAACTGCCAGGAGGAACGCGACGAAGAGAGAATGAGACTATCGCCGATGCAAACATTGATCGATTGTTTCATGATTGGTTGGTTCATTATAGGTACGTACGAAATTCTTATCGTTTCAAGGTACAACGCTGTGTATTCAATTTGGACAATGCTTTCTACTCGTTGTCTCTCTGTGGTACTTCACTTTCAAGAGATCAGCGTTTTATTACATTTGACTGCAATCGTTTTTCGTTTCCGACAAAGTTACGTCGATCACTCGACATCTAATCATCCATTCAACTGAGTAGATGATACAAACTCAAATGATACCCAAACATTAATGATATACAAGATGATACAAACCCACAAAAGTGTTTTTCGTTTCGAATACAGGTTCAATGTGGGTGTACAAGGAATACGAGCCAAACTACGATCCGGCACTCGGCAAATATTGCAACAAGACCCTCTACCTCTTCGCATTCTGGCTGATAACATTAACATATATAGGACTGGGTGTAGTAACCGCCTGTCTGTGCAGCATTTCGGTCGCGAGTGTCGCTTTTCATCGAGCACCGCGGAACCTCATGTGAGCTCGTTTATCCGAGCTGGGAACGCGGCCAGCCATCAACCCGACGACTCGATCGAGTTGAATCACGTGAACACCCGAGAATGGACGAATGCGATAAATTATTGTTCGTCGACCCAAACAATCGAACAAGATTTAACGGGTAGTCGAAAGAGAAAAACAACGTTTACGAAACTCGCGATCGCGAACGGTTCATCATCTCCTCAGACATTCTTGATAATCGATTGCACCCGGGTATCGAGTTGCGGGTGATCGAGATAACACCGTGACACGTGGCTACAAATCGGCCAATCAAGGACTGAAGAAAATTGGAAAGACTCGTACGACTGCGACAACGAGAGACGAGAACGAAAAACTCGTAAAGGGCTGTGCTTTTTTTTTTCTTTCTTTTTTTATGTTTCTTCTTCGCTCATTGCGATGAAAAATCGGTCGGGAACGGAAAATTATTAATTGATCGTTTCAAAGCGAAAGGAAAGAGGGAGACTCGTTCGAACGATAAAAATACGAGGTTTGTTCGAGAAATAAGGTGACTTTTTATTTTTCGAAAAAAATATTCATTTTTTTAGCAATATCTGTTTCGTCCCCTTAAAAGTGATTCAAAGTAATCGAACATACAGTAGACTCGTGCTAACCCTTTTTCCAACCTTCGAAGCACTTCTGATACGCGCTTTTTCGGTTTGGCACCCAGCTCTTCCAGCGATCCTGTCTTTATCTCCTCATTCATCGGGAATCTCCGTCCTTTCGTAGCTCTTTTCACATCGTTACGGTCTTATTTTTGCCTCAACTAAAATCACGAACGACCAACGACGCGTGACCTGTTGCGTTGTCGATTTCAATACCGAAAAATACTCAACTGCACCAAAAGATGTGTAACCTTTGTACCTAACGAAAACCGAACGTGCGAAATAGTTGATAACGTCGACGTATGTTGGGGACTCGGGTATCAACACGAGAAAACAAAAAAAGATCGAAAATCAAAATAACCTTATTTTTCGAAAAAAAAACCTTGCAAGTCACTTTATTATTTGAACAATCATCGCAACGCGGGAAATTTTTGAGTTTCGTTGTTCCCAGAGTATCGAAAAACGTATCGAGCTTCCTCTAAACGAGCGACAATTCTAAGATCGCGTTTCCGTCGATGCGAAAAGAGGTTAGAAATTCGAAGCGCCATTTTAGAAAGTGCTGTGTTGCTATTTTTTTTAGACATTCGTTTTTGTGCCGAACAAAAAGAAATACGGTGAGATTATTTTTTTTATCTAGGTGGGTTACTGATTTTTTTTAGTATCATTCTCTTCTTCTGGCCTCTCGAAACGTACGGGATGTTTGATTGCCATAAACGACGTGAAAAATTGTGCCACGATTAGGGGAAAATAAGAATGGCTTTTTTTCTGACACGAGCAATGTTCGCCCGCGCGCCTGACGAGCTTTTTTCATATCCCGTCAGGTACGTCAAACTGGACGAAACGAGATCGAAAGAGAGGATTTTTATTTTTTACGGTACCGAAGTTTATCTTCTGTCACGTGATCCGTTGTTACAAGACTGTATAGTTACTGGCAAGATTTTCGTTTACGTTGCTCTCTACCATTATTCCGTCCTCCAAGGCAGAGTCTTTGGAAATTCGATACATTCCTTTCATGGGATAAAACTAGGGCGCGTTTGCAGTAGGTAAGGTTATGTAATATACTGTACGAAAACCAATAGGTTCCGAGTACTTAGAGATTCAATTTTTTTATTTACTCAAACGTACATTTGGAAATAAAATGTCGTTTGAAATTTCGATTTGTATTTGATTTCAAATTGATTTAAATTTGCTTTCAAATTAAATTTAAAAATATAATTCCTTTTAAATTAAAAAGAAATGCATGTAAAGGAAAAAATTCATTAATTTCTCAGAAACTGTTGGTTTCCGTACTTATATGACATATGTTACTGAAAATGAATTCCGATTTTATCCCTTAGAAGGAATTTATCGAATCATCAATAACCCTGTATATACAGTGGATAAAAAACGTATGCGCACATTTCGGACACATTTTCAATTCGGGCCAATTTGTCGCTCGCGTTATCTCAAGATTTTTGTAAACAAAGAAATTGGCTAAAGCATATTTCGTATAAACGTTTTTTTTTTGTCGAACGATAATTCGAAAAAAACGGGCTGTGCAAATACTTTTTCTAACCTCTGTGCATTACACGTACTCGCATACAAAAATCATTAATTACGTCCCTCCTCCGAACTTTCTGACATCGAAATATTTTTCGTAGCGTTTAGTTCGTTTCATAGAATTCGAGTATATCTTCCGGTACCTCTTTGGATCTCATCGACAAATGAAACTCGGTCCCTACTGAGAATTATTGACGGATAACGAAACGCTCATTTTATCGATATACTCGCATTCGATATTGAGGTTAGGGGGAGGGGCCGTGCCATGTAAAAGTCTCAAAAATAGGGGAAATATCGAAACACACGTGGTATCGTGCGATTTTCGTAACGAGGAATCGCTGATCGATCCCATGGAAACTTCGACTAATTTTTACAATAATAATAACATTAATAAAATCAATGATACGCAACATTTGTAATGTTATTTAAGGCGAATCTACGAGGCGGTAAGAAACGTACATGCGCGCGCATTTATTCGACATCCCTCACGGTATAAATTTGTCAATCAATAAACATGTGTCAATGTGTACTGAAGAGGGAGCCACGCACCCTCCTCCCCTGGTCAGTCGGAAGGGTTATATTTTCCCACGGATTCCTTAAACGGCTTTTTAAATTTAACTGGATATACATGTTAACTGGATACTGTCAAATTGATAGACGAACGTCTGTCTTCTCCCAAAATTTCACAAATCGAAAAAAAAATTACCGATTCTATTACCATACGAGCGCCATGATGGAAATTATGTGAAATAGAGAGTTTGGCTAATGCCACGACTTGGAGGGGAGAAGAGCCGCATAGTCATATTCAAAACACACATTTTGGTACTTGAGTCACGATTCCATTACATATTTGTGGAAACCCGTGGATAACCACAATGGTTAGGTATTTGTTTACGATTTCGAGAAAATATCATCCGACATTTGTGACATTGAGTCCCGGCGGATGCCGGCGCAGCGCACATTTTGAAGTTTCCAGTGTGTACGTACGTACGTATGTATACGTACTCGTACAGGAAGTCCGTCGGGGCTTTCCGGAGGTTAGCGACAACGTCCAATTCTGTTTTACCGACGCGAGCCGAGGCTGCGCCGAAGTTTAGTCGCGGCTGCATCTTAATGCCTGGTACCTGAGAATTCTCGATTTCTTAGCACTCGTAAAATACTGGAGAACCGATTGCTCGGATTTCCAGTGTTTTTTTAAAATGTGTGCCAAAAAAACTTTATTTTTTTTCTGGATACGAAATTTCTTGAAAGCATTCTCGAAAAATATTTGAATTGAATAAAATCTATTTTTTAAATTAATTTTTGCAACGTGATTTTTCCCTCGTTTAATTTCTTTTATTGTCACGATTTTTCACTTCCGGCCCCCAAATTCTTCACGGACTGTAAATTGTACGTGTGAATGTATGGATTGCATCAAAAATAACACATCGACATCCTGATGTTCTATTAATATCACATTTTTTCATAACCTGTACATTTTTTGATCTCCAACGTGAAAGTTTATACGTAAAAAATAAAAACATTTTCAAAAAACACAATTTTCTTTACTAAAAAGTTCTAAAAAGTAGAAAAGACTTATTTTTTATCGAGTCACTTTTCAAATGTTTACTTTCGCGCGTGCGTATACTAGGATGCGCGGGTAGTTCTGCGCATGCGCACATTACGATCCATCTAACATGAATTCGATCTTTCAGTGCTGCCGTCAAGTGGTAAAAAATCGAAACTTCACTTTTCGTGTTAGAAATTGAGTCCAACGACACAATAAATGTTTTTAATGACCTTGAAGTCGAACTGCGACTATTTCTAACCTTATATGAAGTTCCAGTGCCTACTGGAAGAAAATTAATTGTTACGTTGGCAGGATATTTCGAACTATGGTTTTTCCATTTTTTCCATTGCAAAACGTAAATGCAAATAATTATTTTATTTGATCATTTCCAGAATAAAAGAAAAGGCTTATATCGACGAAGAATTTTCATTTCGAATTATTCGCCAAAGTCCGGTGTTACTGATCCGTAAGGTGAATTTGTCCGATAATAATCGGCCTCGTACTCTCCACCGTATTCTTCTTCCGGATATTGCAAATATTCCTCCTTCTCGCTCCCAACTTCGCTCACGTTGCACTTGTCCGACCAAGAATCTGTCGAATCCTGAAACAAAACATCAAGTGCATGCTTCCACTTCCCACGAAATACTTATTACTTATGCGTATTGAGACTTCCCAGAATTCAAACCAACAATTTGAAAACAAATTGATAAAGCATATCGAAGACGTTATATAAAAAAGAATTTTCAACGACGTAGATATGGAAAAGTCGCTAGTGATTTGTTATAAAACGTTTTGCTTTAAACTCAAATTTAAAGCTTTGTTTGGGTTCATCATTGAAAATAATTGGATAATAATTGAAAGCGTTATTCGTTTGGGTTGATAATTCAATATCACTATTCAATAATTGAATTCTTCGTTGGTTTTGGTTCATAATTGAAGATAATTGGTTAATAATTGAATGCTTTGTTTTTTGTTAATAATTGAAAACAATTGTTTAATAATTGAATTCTTTGTTTTTTGTAAATAATTGAAAATAATTGTTTAATAATTGAAAGTTATGTTGGTTTGCGTTCATAATTGAAAATAATTGTTTAATAATTGTAAGTTATGTTGGTTTGCGTTCATAATTGAAAATAATTGGTTAATAATCGAAATCTTTGTTTCCATCAATAATTGAAGCTTCGTTTCCTTGGGTTGACAATCGAGATCGATGAAAAGTTTATTTTGTGTTAACAATTGAAAGCTTGTCTGTTTGTGTTTGTAATTGAAAGCTTTTTGTGTTTGGGTTTGTTTGGGTTAGTAATCAATGTGAGTTAGTGATTGATAACTTTTTTTGTTTGGGGTAGTAATTGGTTAGTTGGGTTGAGTTAGTAATTAGTTACTTTGTTTGGGTTTGTAATTAATGCGGTTCGAGTATTCCGAACGAAAATTCTAATCTCTTCGAAGACATCGCCTGACTGTTTATGAAGCAAAGGTGTCAAGAGAGACCCGTCAAGAAAAATAAGCGAGGAACAACGAGGTGCACGCCCGAAGAGGGAGAGTGACGATCCCAGACACCGGATATCGTGATTTCATTAAACAAAAGTACGGAAAATACCAGTCTATTCACCGGCGGAAACAACGAACGGAAGTTCTCATTGCGAATTTAAACGATCGTGGATTAATCCGTACAAAGACCGGATGAACGAAGGCCCTATTGAATTTACGTAATTCGGGAAGACGGTTAAGAATTCTGGAGAAAAAAAACACAGACACACAATCACCGAACGGAACTGAGGAAGGCACTTCCGCGTCAAATTATGCAAGTGATTCGACTAAGGGGTTAGCGGACGCGATAACTTCCGGCGACACGTTGTGTCTCCATTAAAATTTCAATGGAACCAATGAACTCGGCCGATAATCGTGAAATCAACGAAACGATTAAATTTCAAAGCCCACATTTATACTTAGATCAAATCCATCAAAATACTCCGTTTTCATTACGACTTTATGGAATGCAATAATTATTCCCTATAAAAGAAAAAATCAGTTAAATTGCTTCCCTTTTTTCCAATACGAAAAAAATTCGGAAAGATAATACGAGAACATAGATTTAATGGGATTCTTTTTTTCCCGTGCAATCACATTTTATGAGTTCGTATGGGAAAAAAGATACGAGAAAACGATTTTGTGGGACAATATTTAATTTTATAGCAATCGAAAAAAGTATAAAATTTCACAATTTTTTTTCAGTATAATAATACGAATGGGATTTTTTTTTTTTTGCAGGACATATTCAGCAAGTATTGGTATTTTTTATAAAGATGGTATTTTTTAATAATGAAAAACATACTTTTTTTAAATTAAGAATTCGATTTTGTTTTAAATTATTTTTATATAAAAATATTATGGCGATTGAATAAGTCCAAAATCCGATAATTTTTCGAGAGTATAATAAAAATAATGGGCATTCTTTTTGCAAGAATTATTTAACATCACTTGAATATAAAAATGTTTTCTTTATTATCTTTTTCGTGAAAAAAAAATCTGGGCGTACTTCGATAGCCAAAAATGTATAGATATTATTGGCTACAGAAGTACGATTATACGATCGATCAAATCCTGTTATAATGGTTTACTATCGATTTAAAAAAAATCGATATTTTGTTACAAGAAGTAAACAATAAATAGTTAATAAAATAATAAATTAACGTTGAATCGAAAAATGCCCGCGTACGTAAACGATTCAGAACGAAACGACGAAAATATTTGGAATTTTGAAAAATTGAAATAAAATATTATTGTTCGGTATTGATAGTCTGACAATTTTTTATTTCCAACCTGTCACCGATCTATCACGAAAAACTTGAATGAAATAATTGCTGTTCTCCGATAAGGAGAAAATAGAAAAATAAAAGAAATAAAAAATAAAAGAAATAAAAAAATAAAAAAAAGAAGACAACTAATTAATGATTGTTCATCTCATTTCAACGTTTGAACTAAAAAAACAAGATCAAGCATTTTTGAAAAGAATTATACGAGTCGAGGAAAAGGAAATTGAAGATCGGAGGACATGTCTTATCAAAGTTGAATAATTACCTCCTCCTTGATGAGAACGGGCGCCGGGGGTAGCAAATCGGGATTGTAAGGAGTGACGTAGCGAGCTCGCCAGATAGGATGAATTCCTCGTTTTAGCGGTTCCGGTATATTCGCCGGGGATGGATTCGTACGGAGGCCCTCTTTGTTTCCGTCATCCGACGACCCCTCCTTATCGAGACGCGCTTCCTACGCGCGGTTTTAATGAAAGTAACGTAATGCCAAAAGTCAATCGTTCTTAAAGTAAGCAATACCAAGAATCAATCGCGCTGCCATTCGATAATAATCTCGAGGAACTTTATATGCCATCGTAAGGTAACACCAAGAAATGTCCGTATCTCAAGACACGCAAAGGAAGGATGTAAGAAAATTGAAACCCAAAGTTCTGGGCAATTAGTTTACGGTTATTTTTTTTACTGAAATTATAAACGATGAGTTCTTTGTTTGGGTTCGACGTCCTATGAACAACATTTTACATAACATTCCGCAGGTTTTTATTTAATTTTAGAAATTCACGGCTTAAAGATACTCCACGGTTTTTCTTAAATTTTGACGTATGCTGATTTTTCAGTACTATACTGATTTTCTGTATAATACTGATTTTTCAGTGCCGATACGAATAGTGATTCTTTGGTAGCGCGCTGATTCTTGAATTTTTGAATGTGCTGATTTTTCGGTACTATACTGATTTTCGGTACAGTACTGAGTCCTCAGTACCGGTACCAATACTGATTCTTTGATAGCGTGCTGATTCTTAGGTATTGTACTGATTCTTAAATTTTTTAATGTGCTGATTTTTCGGTACTATACTGATTTTCGGTACAGTACTGAGTCTTCAGTACCGATACCAATACTGATTCTTTGATAGCATACTGATTCTTAGGTTTGTACTGATTCTTAAGTTTTTTTAATGTGCTGATTTTTCGGTACTATACTGATTATTCGGTACTTTACCGATTTTTCTGTACTGTTTCAATATCTGATAAAACACACCGATCCTGTAGTTCTGACCCTGAAGAATCAGCACAGTACTGATTTTTCAGTATAGGCTAAAATTGAAGAAAATCATGGAGTATCGGTAAATGGAATGCTTTTCACGATGTTTCCCCTACAAATACGAATCACAACCGGCAAAGGTATTCACTGAATGATTTTCAAAAATACATTTGCAATTTTTTTAATTAATCCTATCGTCTTTTTTTGTCTGACATTCAGTAAGTTGTTTGTTTGGGTTTGGGTCAATTATAAAATTGAATTTTTCGGATTACTGTATTAGGATCGACGCCATCTTCAGTTTCCTCGTATTTTGGATCTTTCTCATGAATGTAATGGCCATGCTGCATCGAGCCATTTTCGAAAACGAAACATCCACGTCCGTAGGGCTACGTTTATCAAACAAGAAAAAAATGAAAAATCACGAAAATCCGGTTTCACCTAGACATGGTGATTTTTATAGTTCTGAAATATGTCGCGTGATAATACTCGACGAAATTCATCCGAGAATATTTGGTGAATTCACGGAATGCATTTAGAGAATTATGAACGGTATCAAAAAAGAAAAACTAGGGCTCCATCTGGCGTACGGATCTTTCCATAAAAAGATAGGATCCGTAAAAAGGGCAAAGTATTTTTAATTCCGGTTGAATTTAGATCAACGAAAATTTCCGATGACGAACGAGCCTCGATAGTTCATTTATAATTAAAGCGTTATTTCCTCGTCGAAAGTTCTACATAGCGAACAAAATCAATCGACACCGGTAGGGTATGAATCGTAACGGAGAACGAAAATTTATCCAGGCTCGTTCAATTTGCATTGCGATTTGACGATCAACATAACATTTCCGTTCAACGCCCACTTATATTCCGTTTGTTTGGGTTTGTTTAGGTTACACGGGAACAATGTGACATTAAGTTTAGCCTAATTTTATGGGCGTTGAATTTCGTCCAATTTTGAAAGTTCAATTCTTTTTCTCTGAGTTCATGATATCCTCATATTTTTATACAATTTTATTCCATCGTATATTTATAAATTTCTCATCTAATATTGATGGGCAGTTTCCGAAAAAAAAAAAAATAAATTTCGCAAGCTGGCCCACAATTTTTTTGTCACATCTCTGTCACAAATATTCACTAAACTTATAAATGTTTTTCAAAAAATGAAAATCACGTACCCATAAAAAGAAGACTTCATGAATTTATTAGTGTAATAATTAAAATAATTATATAATTGGCATTATAATTAGTTATGTAAAATTAAATATAAATAATAATGTATTCGTGTTAAATTATATATTATTATTTATAATAAATTGTAACAAATCTTGCCATAAATTGATAATAATATAATCAATATATTATAATTATTAATTAGAAAATTACTATCAATAACTATAACAATTGTATAATATCAATTATAATCATCGATAAAAAAATAAATATAAATAATCATGATGAATTATGCATTATTATAAATAATGAATTACAATAAATTAATGATAATAAAATTGCACAAATTTGTATTATTATTTACGATATTAATAATAATAATTGACGATAATATCACAATTATTACATAACTAACTGATTACAATAGAATTTTTTTCAAATATTGTCATTTGACAAGATGGCTTGGTAAATTCAATGAAGATTCAACGTAAATTCCTGAGTGAATTTACGATGAAATTTTGATAGTAATGAATATTGATGTATAGTTTGTAAGGTGAGCGATGGATGAAAAAGCTTACCAAATTGAGTTGCCAAGAACCGTGAAAACGGTGCCGCGGATGAACCAACTGACCCAGACCTTGCATACGATCGTTTATCCATGTACCCATGAATTTCGTGCCACTTGCTTCGTAGATGTACGTCCCGAGACCGTGACGGAGATCTTTCTTCCAGCCACCCTCGTAAACGTCACCGTTCGCGTAATAGTAAGCACCGAACCCATTTTTCATGTCACGTCTCCAATCACCTCAGTTGATAAAAAAAATACGAAAAGAAAGAAAAATGGGTCAAGCGTGTGCCAATTGCGTTTATCCAAATAATTGTTTTAATTAAACTTTATAAACAATTTGACGTTAGCGAGGCAACGTATGCTTGAATTATACTTGATCGTTGAAAATTGCTATTAAGCTAATTTTTATAATCTATGATCGTATTCATTATTCTGAGTAATTAAGTATGAAATAATTAATATTAATTTTAACGAACGCTTTGATCGAGTGAAGCAAAATTCCAACGGAATGAAGCAAATTTCAGCGTTCCTATCAAATTCCAATGACCAAACCTTGGAATAATTTTGCTATAATTCAAAGATTTTCAATATTCTATGAGTCAGTAAGATTCGCGTCTTCATCTCCTTCCGAAAAAAAAAAATATTTTTTTTATTTTTCCACTTTTATATTTCTTATTTTCTTTTTTTAACGTTTTAATGTTTTTTTGTTTATATTTTATACTTCATATTTATATCAAATTATTTTTTCAATTTCTGCCAACAGCTGTTGTATTTTTCGATAATTTGTCAATTCAGTGTAATTTCTATATTGTTTATTTTTCTTCCTGTTTTCAATACGTTTTTTATATCTTTTAATTTTTACATTTTTAATTTTTCCTTTTACTTTCAAAATTTGTGTATTTATATCAACGACTGTTATTTTCACTAATGTTATTTTCATGAATTCAAGCCTATCATTTATCGTTAATTAATTCAGCTAGAATTAATGATTCATTATCGTATCGTACTTTGAAGTGGCTGAGTATGGTTTTTTTTTCTGTTTTTTCGAAGTTACCTTCGTACCGCGTTCCATCGGGATACCAAAAAGTACCCTGTCCGTGTTTTAAACCGCGACGCCATTCGCCCTCGTACCTCGCGCCGTTTTTCAGAACGTAAAGGCCCTTACCGTGTCGCGAGCCTTTGCAGTAACAACCCACGTACATGTCGCCGTTCGGTAAGAGGCTCCTGCCATTCCCGTGTCTCTCGCCAATCTCGTTTCTCCCACCCTCGTAAACCTGGGCCGGGGTAAAAATGAATTTACCACCTGGAGAGTTTAGGTATTCCATCGGATTGTTGGGGAGGCACTTTTATCGAGACGATATCGGTGGTATAACTCCCGGCGAGAGAGATAATCAATGAGGTTAGCGGATACGGGTTCGGGGTGCGATATGAACCCGATACTGTAAAGTCTCGGATGCTTACTCCAAGAGGATTTGTCTCGGTCTCCCCGCTCTCTCCACCGTTTGCTGCTTTTTCTATCATTCGAAGAATCTTTGATGCCGAATCGAGAATCACCAATTTCTTGCTTCGAATATACTCGAATTAAGAAGCGGGTTAACCTCTCGGATAAACTGGCAAGCTCGAAGTCGTTCAGTTGTTTGTTACTTCAAGGGTCTGATGTTCGTTTGTACAAAAAAAAACGGAATGTGTGGGAGAAAACTGGAATCGAACATTTTGGAGGTTATGTCAATCTTCTATACGTCTGATAACGGCAGGTAGAAGATACAAACTCGTGAAATCGAGAATTTGTGAGGTTATGTCGATCTTCAACGTGCCTTTAAGGTTATGCAGAAGATCGTCGTAATCTGGAATCGATGGAATCGAGAATTTGAGAGGTTATTCCGATCTTCTACATACCATTAAGGGCATAATTAACACGTCTCCGTCAACTTCGAAATTTTTAAACCACTATTCTCTCAAACGAGAGAGATAGTCGGAACCTTTTAAACCTCGATTTCTCAAGAACGAAACATTTTCATCTAAAATGGCGACCAGGGGACCTTCGGTGCCATCGCCCTGAATGCACACAACAAATTTCGTACCGATTGGTTCAGCCGTTTCGGAGTATAGTGATTTCAAAATTTCGAAGTGGACGGAGGTGTGTTCGTTATGTCATTAATGGCGTGTCGATAAGATCGACATAACTCAAACAAATTCTCGATTCCATCAATTCCATTCAATTATGGAATTCCAGGAGGATAATGACACCTAGATCTTCGCACTAGATCACTAGGGATTATGGACATGTGGAAAAAAATGAACTACGAAGAAACAAAAGTTGAAATTCGTATTCGTAAATTCTTATATTACCATTTCAAAGCAAATGTTCAATTGTCGATAGATCGAATGTGTTATTATCGATATCGACTTTCGTTTTCGGATTTCGCGATCCGTTCGATGACGTCAAAACTGTACAATTCATATTTATCACTCAACAATCGTAAAGTAATTTGTCGATTAATCACTGCCAGGATCGAAGCGGGCACATTGAGACGACGACACAATCGGGTTTCAGTCCTCGACGAGAATCCCTTGGTTGCTTTGATACCACGATTGAAACGGATAAGCCACGAAGCGTCACCGGCCAGTCAACAACCCAATTAAAGC
Source organism: Ophioninae sp. A BG-2022a (assembly GCA_030523105.1). NCBI lineage: Eukaryota > Metazoa > Arthropoda > Insecta > Hymenoptera > Ichneumonidae > Ophioninae sp. A BG-2022a. Next base: position 36,530 of record JAPYZI010000140.1, on the reverse strand, counting down.
TTGCTTCTCTTTCTCTTTTTTCCTGACCGTCTCCAGGTTCCTCTGCTTCCATGAACTCTTCCGTAACTTTATTGGTCGCGATCCAACGTACCTCCCTGCGAACAAACAAATTTCCGGTTTCGCTGGAGTCGAAAAAACATGGCGGATTAACGAAATATCGTGTTTTTTTTCCGACGGCAGAAGTGTCGATCAAATCGGATTGGCCTAAGCAGATTTTGAATGAAAAAGATTTTAGGTGAAACTGATCGTTATTAAATATTAATATAATAATAATAATAATAATAATAGTAACTAGGTTGATAAAATAATATTTATTAATATTAGATCACCATAAACATTTATTTGTTTAAATTACTTACTAAAAAATTAATTAATAGTAAATGATTCATATTTTGAATTCAAAAATTAAAATTATTCTTTACATTCTTCCAATAACAATTTAAATTTAATAGTAAAATCGAATTGATATTTCATAATTATTAATATTAATAAATTACTTTAACGTGCGTAGAATATTATATCTTAAATTGAGTTGGAAAAAACTGTAAGTTAATTTTTAAAAAATATATTTAAAAATGTTATTTTTCTGATAGTTATAGGGGCTTTCTGACAGTTTCCCTTACAATTTTTTCAAGCCAACGTAACGCCAGTTTTTTTCTTGTTTATTCATGTATAGGGCTTGTCTGCATTAATAAATGGCGAACTTTTAATTCAGAACTACTAATTACTCGTACTGTAAATTTATCGGTCAAACTTTTTATAGAATTTCCGATTCATCCATGACCTCGAGAACGTATGAAATCGAGGGACGGTATGTGCAACAGGTGATAGTTCTCTCTCCCTCTTACTCTTCATAAAGGGCGTTCCAAGGCGTTTTTTTTACATGAAAGACGAATACGAGACGAAACTCATTGATGAGAGAATAGATACAGATTAATAATTAATTCACTTTTTATTTAAAAGTTCCGAATGTATTTATCATATTAAATTTTAAAAAATTAAATATACAAATCACCTTGAATAAAATTAAATGATTTCTTTTATTATTCAAATTTTTGTTTTCATCTATCGTAATAAAGCTTTATTTTTCCAACGATCGTAAATCTCTAACGTTAGCTGAAATCGTTCGTTTTCGTGGTCTAGGACAAAAAAATGTGTGACCAATAAAAAAAAAAGAAAAAATCGTTCTCCCTCCCATTCTAAAGATGCAAACTTCAATATCGTAAATATGAGCGTAAAATTTAATTTTACGTACGAATCCTAGTGACGACACGTTGAAGGTCGACATAACTTCGAAATTTTTCAAAATCGGTTTTCTCATGGGGGTTTAAGTTTTCGATGATAAATCGAGCATCAGTTTCTGTAGAATCCATAGACGCAGAGGTTTATACTTCAATTTTACGATTAAAATGTTCATGCGTTGGAAAAATCGCATTAAAATTGATTAAAAAATTTCAACTATTTCTCTTGAACTCACATGGCACATTTTTTATATAACCTCTATATTTTTCTCTTAATAGTTGTACATACAGGAAACAATTGTAATCTTTTGTATCACGTATGTTGTAATTTGATTATTTTAAATTATTATAATGAATTTTAAATAAACTTTTATGTATTTCAATATGTAAAATAATATATTTACTACATAATATTAAACATTTTAATACACATTTAATTTGTTGTAATAATTATTAACAACTTTAACTATGAATAGAACGTTAAATGTTTGGGTTTATTTGGGTTAGTTCATAGATATAAAAGAAAAGGTTCAAACGATAGTTAACGCCCTCCAGTGATTTTCCAAAGGTTTCGATTGTCTCGTCTCATACGTCACGTGATACATCTTTAATTTGTAGTTTCAGGAGAATGGCCTTTAGGCTACGATCGTTTATCTATCCATTGAACCCAAATGTTCCGTCTGACGACGGAAATACTAATGAATCGTCAATTATTTAAGTGAAAGTAATTATATCTAATAGTACATTTCCGATATTTTCTATACGCATGGTATCGACATTAATGACGATTCCATCAATGTCGAAACCTTTAGGTTTTTACCACAATTGTGGTGGACATTTATCGTAGAAAATTTATAGTACTCTTTCACGTATGAGCTTATACCATTCACATTATTTTCAAGACTACGTAAAATTAAATTATTTTTTTTAAGCCTTTGAAAAGCATAAGTTTATAATTTTTTAAATGTTTGTCTTTCAATACAACGATCTTTTTTTAAATGTTTTCATTTAATTCAATTATTATTTTTCAAATCTTTATTTAAACTTCAATTATTTTTTACAACCTTTTTTAAAGTTTAATTTTACTATCTTCAAGCCGTTTACAAAGTGCAAGTATATTACTTTTCAAGTCTTTTTAAAAATTCAATTATTATGTTTTAAACTTTCTTCAAAATTGAATAATGCTTTTATAAACGTTTTTTAAGGTTTGACTTTAATATCTTTTTAATTGTTTCAGTTTATCATTCAGATCATAAAAAGTTTTTTATTATCTTTTTAATCCATTTTAAAAATGCGATTATTTTTTTTAAGCCTTTTTCAAAGTTTAAGTTTCAATTTTAAATCGTCTCGGTTAAATTCGATCGAAATGTAAGTCTCGTTGCAAAAATGTAATTAATAATTGCAGAAAGTAAATAAATATTTAGTCGAAATAAATGTTAAATGCAGCTTTTAAATTTATCGAATTACGATATCGATCAATTCTAACAATGAAAACCGCGTTCACCAGGAGCAAACAAAAAAAGAAGGCGAATTAAAAGTTTCCGGGAACCGGCAACGGCCTGTCGATGGTTATTGAATTTTCGACTTTACGCAGCGTTATCTCTATCCACTTTATTTGACCTTTCAAAGAGAGGGAGCACTTTCCCCGCGTAATCACCCAACTGTCCTATATGGATTATTAGATGAATAGGGCTTTCATTAATTTCTCATTCTCGAATCGTCCCTTTCACACAATTCAATTATCCACCTAATCATTTCGTATTTCCTAATAAATATACTATAACTGTTATTAAGAGTGCAAAATTATACAAATAGCCCAAACAAGCAGGAGGGGCGGGGGGGGGGGCGGAAATTGCTGTTAAAGACCAGAAACCTCTCCAATCCAAATTTTCAAGTAAAATTTTAATGATTAATGGCATGCAACGCTTGATGACGAAACTTTAAAATAAAAAAAAAAAAAACACAATTTTTAAAAATCACACTTTCGTAACGCAATTATTAAAAAAATGTTGCAACGTGTATTTCTTTAAATGAATTTGAAAAACAACAAGAATAATTTGTTTTTATCTATATAAAAAGAAATCATTTTGATAAATAGTTATTTATTCATTTCTAAAAACATAATTCGATCATAATTTTCTCGATGTTGACTACTTCATTATTTGAGGTGACTCTGAAGTGTGCATCGTTGAAATGCAACGAAAACAATCATTTTTTATTTTACAGATTTTTTTTCGTGGATTTGAGCTGCGAGAATTATCCAAACATATTTCATAATTTTTGCATAGCGATTTATGAAAAATCTCCGATATCTCATTTTTCAATAATCATGAAAATAAGACATTAAAAGAAAAATCGTTTTTTAACGAGGCAGAGTTCAACTCGAATTAAATGAGGTAATCTGGTATTAATAGATATTTTAATCAATTAATATTCATTCGAATTCATTGATTTGCAGCAGTTCCATTATAAATTTACATAAATTAAATCAAATTTAAACCAAACTAAAATAATTTAATGAGAAATCGATTCAATTAAGAATTAAAATCAATGAAAGGAAATTGATGCATCAATTTGCATCACTAAATCACTATTAGTTAGATTATTAATTTACATAAATTAAACCGAATTTAAATCAAATTCAAATGATTCAATTAGAAAACGATTTAATTAAACGTTTCAATCAATTGAAGTATATTGATGCATTAATTAAATTAATAATTAGATTATTAATTTACATAAATTAAATCAAATGAACACGATTTAATTGGAAATCGAATGATGCATGAATTTGCATAAATTCATGCACATTACTAAAAAATGCCTACTGAAAGGACCAACTTAACTATTCTGCCACGAAATACTTGAGAAGCAAAATTTCAAAGATTTTCCAACACTGAAATTACATTGACAATATATTTGTATCTATCTTTGGCGAGATGTTAAATAATCTTTTTTTTGCACTTTTACGAGGGATGAGCGGATCAGCAGTGTAATTTTAGTCATAGTGACGCAAGGTTGCATTCGGGACATATTCTTAAAATTGTCAACCGAATACCTCAAACGCCACTCGTATATCCGTTCAAAGCTTCATCATTTCCGCTGTAAGATCATTCGCGTAATTTCCTGACCAAGACTTAATTGAATCCAAGGTCATTGAATTTTATTCATTTTTACAATGCCTCAATCGGCGATCATTGAAAAATTATTATACATTGAGTGTTAATTACATTTCATTTTCATTTTGTATTAATTACATTTTTAAATGGGAGATTTTTTGTTGACAAATTGGAAAAAATTGGTAAATTGCAATCAATGATGGAATGTCAGTCAAGCAGGTACACAAGCCCAAGCAATTTTTCAATTTCAATTATTATTGAAATGGAAAACTTGACATTTCTAATTATTAATTTGTTATGAAATTGCCTGTTTTGTAATTCCAAGATTTTGGGTAAATAAAAATAACGTTTTATTTATAAAATGTTATAGTTAATTAAATTAACTAATTAAAATAAAATTTGTAAATAAAAATAACTTTTTATTTATCCAGCAACACCCCAATACCAGTATCATTTACACGTGTTGGTCCCTGAATAAAAAAATAAACTAGAGGATTGTTGGAGTCCAAGTTAATCGCGATTTCAGGGAGCCAGAAATTGATAATCGTTTTACAAAAATATTCCTCTTTGACACGGTCATTTATAAGGGAACAGACTGAATACATTAAGGACTCGTAGTAGTTCGACGTAACTTCGAGAAATTTTCAAAATCGCTTTTCTCAACGACGATTACGTTTTCAGTGAAAAATCGATGATCAGTCTTTTCAGAATTGACAGACGAAGGGCTCGATGCTTTTCTTTTATGTTTAAAATATTTCATCTCTGAGAAATGGCGATTTAAAAGTTTCGATACTTTTCCGCACTCGCGTCACCGAATTTTTCGAAAATGGTGAGATTGTCCTTTTCCATTGCGAAGTTAATTACAGTCCTCGTCAGTGTGTTACTTATGAATGTCGTGATTACAGAAAGAGAAGTCAACGCGCGGTAGACACTGGAAATACTCGAATGACGTTTATAGCTTTCGCGTGTGTATTCACTTGTCAATATTTCGTAAGCCTATTCTTTCGTAAGCCCGTAAGGGCTTTTACCATCTCGTATCCCTTTTACTTTTGCCTCAGGGTTGTGCCTCAGGGGTGTTTCCAATTCTTGGAGAACCCTCGAGAGCCCACCCTCGTCCTAATGCACAAATCTATCGCATTTGCACAGCGTAGTAGGGAGACTGTGGGAAACTCGAGCTGATACAGGTGGCCCTAATACTTAATGATTTTTCACCCTCATTTGCATTCAACTGTTGTAAAATTGTAAAAAAAAAAGTAACAGTAGCTTTCTACTGCATTGATTAATATCAAATAATTTGATGTAATTTTTGATTTTTGATTAATATCAAATGATTCGAAGAACACAAAATAATTTAAATTTCTACTGCATTGATTAATATCAAATAATCCTGGTTAAGCGTGAATTAATTGTGTTTGGGTTTGTTTGGGTTTGGAAGAGAGTTTGTTTGGGTTTATCTCTAAACTACTTTTTTACACGGCTTGATGCTCATATTTCCGAAACTACTGAATCGATCGTTAGGAACTATAAACTACGTGTTTTGTACACCTGGACTAACCGACCGAATCAGAATTATTGAAAAATATTGATTTTAACTATTCTTTATTGACGAAATGCAGTGAAAAAACATACAATCTTTTTTCTTCCTTCTTTTTCACCGCCACTTTGTTATATTCGCACGTAAGTTGAAAATTCTATTTCAGTCGGTTGCTAGTGATATATCGAAGGTAAAAATTGAAAATTTGTCTATTTTGGATAAGCCATTGTTTCAACAGCAGCGCGGAGCCACTTACTGATCGCGTGTTGTATTCAAATGCTGTTTTCGTATGTCAAAAGTGAACAAAATTAGTAATAACATATTTTCATATGTATTTTAAGAGTTTATTCGTTAAACTTTACAAAGATTATATCAATATATTTATTGATAATCTCATAGACAATTCATTAAAAAGCATTTTTTTCCTGCCTTAGTGGAACGATATATTTTGGATGGCATCTTTCTAATACACGTGGTGACCAACCTTGATGATTCGATACGACTATTCAAAAAGTAAAACACCTCTCTCTCTCTCTCTCTCTCTTTCTCTCTCCTCTTCTCTTCCTCTGCTTTTTGGTTGATTTTGCTTTCCTTGCATTTCTTGTTAGATTATTTTTGTTATCATTTTGTAAAATTTTGTATTTATTTTTAATTTAAATTGTAAAATTAAAAATTAATTTAATTTCTGTTTTTTTATTTTATTATTTTATATTTTATTTTATTTTGTAATTCCTAAAGTGTCCGAAAGTTTTCAACTAAGGCACAATAAAATTTATCATTATCATCATCATCTGTTTCTTTTATTCTCGCGTGTCATCGTAGCAGTAAACCTTAGAGCCGAGATCCCTCGGGCTATTTCGCACACCGCTGATTTCTCGGCTTCGCCCACGAGGAAATGTTCCACTTCTGATTCACACGATCAAAAGTAAAAGTGATACGATGACGATGACGAGGTGGCCAAGTTGCACGAGGCACTGATAGAGAAGTAAAAGAGGCCAGGAATAATGGAATAAGTGAGGACAGAGAGAAAGGTGGGGAGAGAGAGAGAGAGAGAAAGAAAGAAGGAGAGGGGGGAGGGAAGAAAGTGGAAAAGAAAGAGAGCGATAGGAGACATTTCTGGGCAGATAGACAAGTCAATAAAAAAGACTACGAGAATTTTCAATAAAATAAAAAGTTTTGTAAAAATTAAGTCTAAAAAAATTTTTCAATGAAAATAAAAGTTCAATGAAATAAATTAACTGCAAGAAATTTAAATTAAAAAAATTTTGACAATGTTAAATAAAATAAAAAAACAGTAGTTGAAACATCAATTTTAAAAAAGATCGATAAAAAAAAGTTTGGAAAAAAATTAAGTAAAATAATGAATTGACTGTAGCATGCTTGTTTCAAGGAAAGCATACGCGTAAATTCAGTCCCAAGGAGGAATGAAGCTTGCACCCCTATGACCCGATGATCGAATAAGCCGCACTATGTCTAGGGTGTTTATGGAACAGCAACGTACAAACACTGACAATTGTATCATTTAATTGTCATTCATTTAATTATTACTCGTTCAATCAATTACTCAACTAATCAATTTATCAACCCAAACAAACTCATTCAATTATTAGTTATAAGACTATTATTCATTTAATTATTAGTCATCCAATGATTAGGATATTACCTATGATCAATTAGTTATTATTATCAACATAATCAATTAATTATGATATTACAATCAAATAATCAATTATTATCAAGATTAGGATATTAATTATATATTAATTATCATCAATTATCATATCATTAATTATAACATTATGAAATGATATTAAACAAATGATAAATAAGTTAACCTTGCGAACCTTTCAGAATTCGATAATCCACAATATCTAGATATATTCTTGCAAAAATACGAATTTCATGTAATTATTGTGACATTAATTATATGATAATTATCGTGTCAATGTCAGACAGAAATAATGGCATTGCCCCAATAACGTAAAGAACATGTGACGAAACTTTGGGAAATTAAAATACATTGTGCTTTTTTTACCCTGCTTTGATCGTAAGCCACAAGGTATTGTTTTTGGTTTCGTTTTGATCATTTTTTTATTTCGTGAGTAAAATAAATTTTATAGTAAAATTATATAGCATGATTATGTCTAGGTATAAAAAAATAGATATTAAATTAATTTAAATATCTACTTTTTTAGAAGCACTTGGATATAAAGATGCCCAGATAATAAAATAAATAAATAACTAAAATACATAAAAAATTGTCCTAGCTTCGATTTACCAAGAACAAATTGGCAATCATCAGAAAAAACACGTCTCTACTGCATTTCAGGCATGTGAACTTTAGTATAAATATTTTCATTTGCTTGTTTTATTCTAACCGTAAATACTTTTTTAAAAACAAATTTAAACATAAAATAACGAGGCCTTTGCATGATCGAGGCTAAAAGGATGCAAACTCAAAAATAGATAGCTGATGATCATTTTATCATCTTTAAAAGGCTACAAGCCAACGACCATTCTAAAAATAGCCAACAATGATAGGTCTCCACGACAGCTTTTGCGTCAATTAACAATAGGGACCAAAAATAGATTTCTTAAGGGCAAGAAGATGCCACAAATATTCGAGGTATTTGAACGAGAAATTGATATATAAAAGGGCCCGAAATACAAATCTCCCGCACTCGTGGTATCACCGATCTACGCAAACACACCAGGTTGATTGATTGATTGATTGATAAGATTTATTATGCTGCAGCGATTTTTCGGGCAAAAAAAAACACATAATGTAAACCTAAACTAAAAGTAAAATTAGAAAAAAAAAAACACGTTAAGCCAAAACTTAACATAACTTGAAGTGAGAATAAAAATAAAAATAAACTTAAACTGGGACTCAAAAGTAAACAACAATAAATAATAATAATTCTAATCATAATCACAATAATAATAATAAATAATAAACCAAAACTTAACCTCAAACAGAACAGAACTTAAACTTAAAGGTTAACTTAAGATCGATGGTTAATTGACAAGAGGAGGTTGAGAAAAGAAAAAAAAGGAAAATCGGTGAAAACAGGTGGAAGCTTCGGAAGGAGCCAATTGGTCGGGTTTTGAGTACGAGGGACGTTGAAGAGAGGGAGGAAGAAGGGACACACTCCGTGGAGCACCGGGGTTAACGGGGTAGGGGGTTGAATGAGTACCCGGAGGAGCTTTGCGACTCTCGACGCATTCCGTCTCAGTAACCCCAGCGGTGAACGGAAAACGACCCGAACCCGTTAGCTTTCGGCGGTAAAGTTCAACCGTTACCGCCAATTTACCCACGTGACACGAAAAACTCAAGGGACAAACGTCGTTTTGCTTTTCGAAAACGAAAAAATAAAAAAAGTAAACAACAAGAATCAACCAAGAAAATAAACAATATACAATCAAAAATTTAAATATCATTTTAGAGGCTTATCAAAGTGTTATCACGTTATCACGTGAAAACGATTGGAGAACAACAGAAAATTTAAAAAAAAACACTATCTTCTGATACGCAAGGGTAACAAGCACGGAAAGGACGAACGAGTCGACGATCGGTGAGAATACGAAAATGACATTTTTTTTTAATAGAGTCATTCGCTATTTTTTTTCTTTATACAAAATTTTTCTTTTTTTATCGAGTCATCCAACATTTTTTTCTAAAAAATTTCCGTTTCTTATTAAGACAGTAACCTTTTTTATTTTTTTTTTCTAAAAAAGTTTATTTTTTTTTGTAGTCAAAAAAGAAATTTAAAAAAGGCGACTTTTATTTAAATTGAGTACATTTGTGGAATTGAGTACATTTGGACAATTTTTTGGCAGTGTATCATACTTGACAGTGTAGGGAATTTTTGGTGACAAGTTTGGGCTATGATATCTTTGTAAAAAAATTTCGAAATTTTATTTGAATTCATAAAAATTTTTTAAAGTTGGTTACAAATTCGATTTCGATTGAAAAAAAAATGTTAGTCATTGAGCGTTGACAGACTTAAAAAAAAAGTTGATTTCTTGAAGGTAAGAGGAATCGTCTCATATTAAAAAAAAAAAAAATTGAATACAAATTATCCTGAATGAAATTCAATGATTTCTCTTTTTATTCGAATATTTTTTTTAACCAATGGTAATAGAGCTCTATTTTTCCAACGATCGTAAATCGCTAACGACATTAGCTGAAATCGTTTCTTTTCGTGGTTTAGGTCAAAAAAATGTGTGACCAATAAAAAAGAAAAAGAAAAAATCGTTTTCCCTCTCATTCCAAAGATGCAAACTTCAATATCGCAAATACGACCGTAAATTTTAATTTCACGTACGAATCCTAGTATGGACACATTGAAAATCGACATAACCTCTAAATTTTTCAAAATCGGTTTTCTCATCGGGGTTTAAGTTTTCGATGATACATCGAGCATCAGTCTCTGTAGAATTCATAGACGCAGAGGTTGATGCTTCAATTTAGCAAAAAAAAATGTTTCATCTTTGGGAAAAATGCGATTTAAAATATCGATTTATTCTTTCGCACTCACGTGTCACATGGTACATCTTTTACGTGTTTTCAAGTTCTTTCAAGTTCTATATCGATCGTTGAGGACACGCAGAAGATTTATTACGTGACAAGTGAAACCGATTTAAAAAATCGAAATTTTCAAGACACCATTTCTCAACAACGAAACATTAAAATCGTAAAATCGAAGAATCAGCCCCTGCGTCTATGATTTCTGCGGAAGTTGATACTCGATTTTTCATTGAAGAGTTAACCGCCGATAAGAAAAGCAATTTCAAATATTTGTGATGTGTCGTCAATTTTCTACTTCGCCCTTAATTACAGACGTTTAGGGAAAACTAATTCTATTTCATTAAACTGGAGGCACAAGAATGTATCAATAATTCAGTGACAAAAGTCCGATTCAATGAAACACGAGTAGCCAAACGTACGTTAATTGGACTCGTTCGAGAACTCCTCGAGGTATTCGATGGTCAATGATTTATCCGTAAATTGGAAGTTCCAATAACTCGATCGAATCGATCACCAATGCCCACGTTGACATCCCATTCATTCAACGAAAACCGGAAGTCACACGAAGTTATAAAGGCCTCCCCCATATCTCTTTCCGGAAGTACATATTTTTCCAACCCATTCAACTTTTCAAACGCATTTTTCAATTTCTATTGAGCGACAAAATATTCCGAAATCGATCACTACGATTCTTCGTAAAAACGCTTCATTCTTCTGGAAATGATCGGAAGGGTGGGAATGTATGGAAGAATAAAATTTAAAAAAAGAAGCTATGTAAGAAATACCAGACGAAGTACCAGCATTTTTCTTGTCGAACACATTCCTGAGTCTTGTAAATAAAAAAAAAACTCGAATATCGAGAAATCCTTTCATTGATATCGTTCCCTCCCTTTCAATTAAGTTGACACCATAAAATACGAAAAAGTAGTAGTACATCGTTCTATATGTGTTTACATTCTAAAAAAATAATTTAATTTTGCAAAATCGATCTTTTCTTCGATTACATTCGAATGACTTCAATATTACATTGATTATTTCGATTTAATATTTACATACCATTCAATATTACATCGCATTTTTTTAAAATGTAATTTTGCAAAATTATTTTTAATCTCTTGTGCAAATATTTATTGCAAGACTTGACTTTCACAAAATTATTAAAAATATTTTTGGCAAATATTTCTAGCAAGAATTTAATTCCCCAAAATAATATTCATTTTTTTTTTTTCATTTTTGGAAAATTACTTTTGCGGACTCGAGATTATTTTCAATTTTTACAAAATGGAAATTCGCGCTGAGAAATTTGTAAATACAGTTTGGCGAGGAGGGAGGAGGGTCTTAACATTTGTTACTTCTTTAGAGCAATATTATATCGAAAAATATTACATCTTTTTCACAAAAATGTTGATTGCAAAATGATTTAAATTAGAAAGTCATTAATAATATTTATATAAACAATAGTAAATAAATAAATAAATAAATACTAAAAAATAGTATATCCCATTAGTAAATCAATAATTCTACAAGAAATATGAACGATGTTAAACTATTCATGTGAGAAAAAAAACTAAACCCGCTACCCTTCTCTATGCCTATATTTTCTATACCTCGTATGGAAGTTTTCCGAATTAAGATAAAAATTATTCGATCTAATCTGAAGTTGGTCTGCATCCGGCTCTAAGCGAACAATACTTCAATGCGATTAAACGGTAATAATTTCGTATGGATTTTACAACGTTTTCGCAAAGAAAATCCTAATTAAAAAACATTGTACTCATAAATTTGGATAAGATAAGGATTCAGTTTTTGAAAGAAAATGACATTAAAATTCCTAATTTTGAAAAAAATACAAATTTTGAAAAAGGAAATCAGTTTTAATATTTTGAAAATAAACATAAGATAAAATGGGGATAAGAAAACAAACATAGAATAAAACTTCAAAAAACAATAAAAAGAGATTCGAATTAAAAAACAAAACAGATAAAATAGGCATTCAAATAAAAAAGTCTCATGTGTATTAAAAATATGATTATGTTGGTAACGTATAATACTGCTGAATAAAAGGGCGTTTTAAAAAATGGGACATTAAATAAATGAAAAAATCTCGACTTTTTTGTAACGAATGCCAGGTTGACACTTTCTTTCTCATTACATCAGGTATCAATCACTTTGAGTTGTAGAGACATCACGAAATAACTTCGCGTTAGAGACTTCGAGTAACGAAGACGAGACGAAGATATATTCTAACCGTGAAAGGCAAAATAAACGTACGACCGTAAAAATATTTTGAAATCCACGCAAACGAAGTAACCAACAAAATCTAGTAGATAACTTATCCGCTACCACCTTTCGACCGCGACTCGATTCGGATCACTAATATTTGCCAAATTTCAAATTTTCGAAATGTTTGGAAAAATACTTTTCACCCCCTCAAAAGGATAATTTTGTTCAAAAGTTGAAACCCATAATTTAGATTTCATTGCTGATAAATCAAGTAGGAATGTTAATCATTTTTTTTATTTTCCAAAAATCTTTCTCGTTCTTTTTTGGATTTTCCAAAAAAAAGAACGTAAAAAATGGCCCCCGTGGCATTTTATCGACTGCCGTATAGTTCGAGAAATATTTTGAGAAATAGTGAAATAAAATAAATAAATATGAGGTCAACATAAAAAATGTATACGAATAAACAAACAAAAAAATTGTTTATGGAATTATTCACAGTGAAGAACAATAAACAAATCAAATAAAAATAAAAATAATATAAATCAATACATTTATATTATTTTATAAATATTTATGGAAAGAACACGAATTATTTGTCAGAATATTTATCTATTTTCATTCCATTTTTATTTCCCTCGTAGAAATAAACAAGTAAACAAAAAAAGTTATATTCACTTCATTTATTTACTTTAATATACAAAAGTAAAGTAAATAAATAAGATAAAATAAAAATAAATAAATATTAGCAAAAATAATCGAAATTAATTATACAAATATATTGATTTATTTTTATTTTACTTTATTTATTTTATTTGTTTATTTGTTCATTTCTATCAATTATTTCGAATAACGTAAAAAATAAACAAATATTTGGAGGAGCAACACAAACCCAAACAAACCCAAACCAACTTATAACTTGTTTTTTGAGCATAAATATTAAAAAACGTAACGAAATTGAAAGATTCGTTGAAAGATGGCCAACTTTGGTTCGAGGATCGATAAAATCAATCGGGACTTTCGTTTCCTCGGGCTTTCTTTGGGACAAACGCGTATATAAATATAGGTGTACACGTATACATCGTATACGAAGCAATGACGCGATCCATTTCATATTTGGCGTCTTCGAACCCAAATTTTCGTTTCTTCTTCCTTGTTTTTTTAGTCTCATTCTTTGGCTTTCTTTCTTTCTTTTCTTCGTTTTTTTTTATTTATAAAATTTATTTTTACGTTCGAACGTAGTATCGTAGGAAGAACGCCTACGCGGATCGCAACCGAGATCACAGCATACCCGGCTAAAAATATCGTGAATTTTTTAAAAATACTCGTGCGCATTGCACAAATTCCTTCGTATCGTAAACAGGGTGGAATCCTATCGATGAGTCGCACGGTGACGAATATTTGTCCCAACGTTGGCAAAAACGTTCGCGCTACTCAAGTCTAAAACAAAACTCGAAGAAAGGTTTTCTCGAGTAAAAAAGCCCACAAAAGAAAAACAAAAAATGAAAAAAATTAATAAACTGAAAGATAAACAAAAAATGGAAAACAAAATAAAAATGAAAACAAAATAAAGTGGAAAATATAATAAAATGGAAAGCAAAAAATACAATTGAAAAACGAAAAAACGTAAAAGCGAAAATAAAAATAGACAAACGAAAAACTGGAGAAACAAAAAAAACGACTTCTAATAGATCGAATGCTTTTCAGATTCCGAATAGACGATTAATTGAGAGGAAACGTATTCCCTCCGGAAATCTCGAACGAGACGAATAGAAACGAACAAAAGATAACGAAGAGTGAGAATAACAAAGTAGAGGGAGGAAGGAACAATGACGCAAAGAAGAAACATGAGAATAACCGGAGCAACGGTTCTTGTTATCTCGACAATCAATGTACTCATCTCGATCGACACGTGTCTAGGGGCACCATCGGCGTACGATCCTCGACTCGAGATTAAGCCATCCTGGCAAGACAATTCTTTAACTCCGATAATCCCGGAACCATGTTTAACTGGTGGCTGCTGGGAATGGTTAGGGCCCATTTCCATCACTCGAGGAAACGCCGAAATTCTTCAAGACCGAACCAACGATGCCAGGTTAAACAACTTTATTTTAAATTTTCATTTTATTTTTATTCCCTCTTAGATATACGAAAATTGTACGATATTTGGGAAATCGATTATCGCTGAAAAATTTCGTAACAATTCATTCCTTCAATAACATAGAGTAGAATTTCAATTTTCAAAATTATCGATCGAAAGTAGAACTACTGAGTTACATTTTGAAGGCACAGTTTTTTAAATGATTTTTTTTTATATCAAAACCAACCCGCCATTTTGCATTTTTTTGTGAATTTATTCGAGTATATGTTAAATTCATTTAACATTAAACTTTAAAAAACACGAAGATGGGATTGGGGCAATTCATCTTCGTGTTGTTAGCGTGTTTTTATTGTTAAAAATATATTAATATTTATTTGATAAAATATTATGAAATATATGTTTCAATATATTCCAATATATTTTGAATCGTATATTTCGATATATCGATAAAAATATATTTGGAATACATTTTCTCAAATGTATTAAAAAATAAAAAAAAAACTGCAAAGGGGCCTCTTCTTTAGAAAAAATAAATTTGAGAAAATGTACTCGAAATATATTTTTAAAGATATATTAAAATATATATTTTCTATATATTTCAATTTATTTTATAGAGTAAATTTCGATGTATCTTTAAAAATATATTTCGAGTACATTTTCTCAAATCCGAAAAATAGTTTCACTAAATCCGAAAAAAAGCCTTTCCTTTTGAGCGACGAAAAAAAAAACTTTGAAAAAGCGTTGCAGATGTGTTTTTACCCTCGATCCACCTACGCCTTTCGAGGATATCACGCTATCAATTCGTGACACGATTTGGGACGAATTCGAATCGATGTACTCTCGAGTATTTCGACCCGTTTAAAAATTCCATTAACGTTTCGTAAAATTTGTTCACCAGGCTGGAAGATCGGCCACAGATGGACGAAGGGGAAACGAACGCGCAGACAGACGGGTGGAAAGCAGGCTCCGGTATTTTCATGCCGCGAACAAAACCCTCGTCTTCGATCATTCGACAAATGTCGCAGAGACCAGTAAAAAAGGACAGTTTCACGTCGCGCAGTTGGGGCCCCGGGGGATTGCCCTTCTCCGTGCTTTACATGAACTCCCACGGTACCCGATCAAACAACAATCGTCCTACTACTGGTACGAAGCCATTATTAGCTAGAGTACTGCCACGTACGAGAATCAATTTTTTATTTAAAAAAAAAAACATTTTTCTCCTTTGACTTGGTACTCAAAGTACTTGGAACTCCTAATGAGGTACTAAATACCTGTGGAAAGTACACAATACTCCCGGTCAAGTATTTAAATACCGCTTGAATGTATATTATACACTTAAACAGGTATTGAATACCGCTTAAAAGTATTTAGTACTCTTAATCGGGAACTGAATACCACCTTAAAGTATTTAGAATCTCTAATCAAGTACTAAATACCCGGTAACAGTATTCAGTACTTCTAATGATAAACTAAATACCGCGTAGATGTATATTATACGTGTAATCAGGTATTCAATACCGCTTAACAGTATTTAGAATCTCTAATCAAGTACTAAATACCGGATAAAAGTATTCAGTACTACTAATAATGTAGTAAATACCGCTTGGATGTATATTATACGTTTAATCAGGTACCAAATACCGCTTAAAATTGTTTAATACTCAATCGGGAACTGAATACCGCCTTAAAGTATTTAGAATCTCTAATCAAGCACTAAATACCAGATAACAGTATTCAGTACTTCTAATAATGTACTAAGTACCACCCGAAAGTATTAAGTACATCTGATCCGGTACTAAATCTCGCATAAAAGTATTCAATATTCCTAACCGAGTACTGAATACCACGTAACAGTATTCAGTGTCCCTAACCGAGTACTGAATACCACGTAACAGTATTCAGTGTCCCTAACCGAGTACTGAATACCGCGTAACAGTATTCAGTATCCCTCATCGAGTACTAAATACCACATAACAGTATTCAGTATAGTAGAGTACTAAATACCGCACATCAGCATTAATCGGCTATTTATAACTTTTTAAAAGTATTCAGTACTAAATACCACGTAAAGGTATTCAGTATCCCTTATCGAGTACTAAATACCGCACATCAGTATTCAGTACCGCTAATCAGATATTAATAAATTCTTGAAAGTATTCCTAATCAGGTAACGAATACTTGTTAAAAGTATTCTCCAGTCGTACTGAAAAAAATTGACGGTTGCTTTTTCCCAACAGCACCGGAAGTCGCACCGACGAGAGCTGTACCAGACTCAGCGGTGAGACGAAATTACGAGGGATCGCCTGCAGCAACGACGAGTTCAACGAGGCATCCGAATAATCGGGCGGCAGTGAAAAACGGTTCGAATAGTCAGCCGAGAAGACAGTACTCTATAATACCGCAGTTCTTCATATCCTACGGATGGGGACCACTCGGCAAGTAATTACAACAAGCGGAAGGAACACTAAGTCCCTCGGAACCGAGTCTTACGGTGACGAGATTGACACAGATATTTTGACCCCTTTGCTCGAGCATGATCTCATTATTGACGATTGTAAAATTCATTTGAGGGCATGACGAACACGCCTTCGTCCACTTCGAAATTTTGAAAACACTATTCTCTCAACCGGTTGAACGAATCGGTACGAAATTTGTTGTGTGCATTAAGGACAATGGCACGGAGGGCCCCCGGTCGCCATTTTGGAAAAAATGTTTCATTCTTCAAAAATCACCATTTAAAACGTTTCGATTATCTCTTTCGCACTCGTGTATCACGTGGTATAATATTCGTCATGCCCTTAATAAGAAGAGCTTGAGAACGAAAGAGAGAAAGACGTTTTCACGATTGAATCTCACTTCCGCTCTCACTGCTTTCTTCTCATCGTTCCTCGTTGCGAACGATTATTCCCTGATGACGTTCGAGCGGAGTACACATTATTTCTTTTTTTTTGAAACTGGACAAAAAACAGAACGGAAAGAAACAAGACTGCGACGGATAAAGGAAAATCTATAAACGATGAAGTTTCGACGCGTCGTATTCTCGTGTAAATAACGACGCGCCTGACTAATTGTTGATTATCTCTTTTTTCTTATCTTCGAAACAGTGTCGTACAGCGCGATGAAAAAAAAACAAGAAAGATACATGTATAATTAGTATTAATTTAAATCGCGAATTTCCGATTAATTTAAATCGAATGTTGCGTCGCGTCGTTGATGACGACGATTGATACGACTTATATCGTTATCCTTTCGTTTGTAAATTCTAACGCATTACGGTGTTCGAAATTGTATACGCGAGGATAAGAGGTAAAAAAAAAGAACAAAAAAATAATAAGAAAATGGGTATAGAAAATTAAAAAAACATTATGCAACTTACCGTTCATCTCTTTCATTGCCTTGATAAAGTCCTGCGGATCCTTGAACGAGACGAAACCGAAACCCTTTGTCTTGTTCGTTCTCTTGTCACGCACTACTTTTGCCTTTTGGAAACTCGGATATTTACCGAATACGCGAACCAACATTTCGTCCGTCACGTCGTTGCCGAGGTCTCCGCAGAATATCCGAAAATCGTCTGAATATTGAAAAAGAAGGAAGAGCGGTGAGCAAGTTTTTCAATGATCTCAAAACTTCTTCCGGCAGAAATGAAAATTAGATGATTTAATATTTATTTAGAAATTAATTATTTATCGAAAAGATTTCGATTTATTATTTATTAAAAAGTATATTATTAATAGATAAACATTGTTTATTAATAAAAGCAATTATTTATTTTTAAATCTCATTTTATTATCTTCTTTTATAAACACTATTTATTATTAAAACGATTACGATTATTATTTATTATTGAAGAGTAAAAAAAATGTTTTCACGTAAAACGTTACGTTACAGAAATGATTTTAACGTTTTACCAAGATTCGTACGGGAAATAAAGTCTATCGATTAAGCGTACCAATAGAATGAAAATTGGCAAATCAGGTAAAAACATGTACGAGAGAATAAAAAAGCATCAGTAATTAAGAATTAGTCTCACCGTCGTCCCATTCCAGCAACGACTGATCCTCCCATGTCTGTCCGCCGGCCATCCGTATAATCTTTTTATTTTTCTTGCCTTTGCCTTTTGGATGCGTTTCTTCGGCACTGGCATTAGCCATTATGGAACTAGCTTTGCCTTGGCTGATAGCCAATTCAGCAGCGGTGCTGACCCCTTTAGGTTTTAGCTTTCTCTTTGATTCCTCCTCGGGAATTTTGGTGTTTATTATTTGCTCCATTATTTCCGAGTGAATAATCGAACTCGAACTAGGCGGATCGTACGACTTTGAATTTGAGGTGAGATCAATGTTCGGTACGTAAGGATTGTTGATTTGAGCTGGCGACGAGTAAGTCGTTATCGGCACCGTTCCTGAGGATCAACCAGAGGACCTTCGTGAAATCAAGGAACAATCCGTACTGAATTTTTCAAGTTTGTCTGAGTTTTTTTTGGTTTCTTTAACCTTAAGGTAAAAAGGGTGAAAACAAACGAACCTTGTCTGGCGACTTGTGGGGGTATGAGAATGGGTGGCGGTGGTGGCGGGGGCGGAGGTGGCGGCGGAGGAAACCCCATGATCGGCGGAAACGCCATGGTGGCTGCAGCGGAGACAACGGGTCCTGGCATTTCGTGCTGTTCCAATTGTCTAGCAACTTGACTGTACGTATTAGCTCCGATGACCGGCCTCATCATTGGCGTCACTAACTGACCACCGATTTCCGCCTCGAACCTTAAAAAACGTCCTAACCTCAAAACGCTACGTTCTCGAAATAAATGAGAAATATGGTCGATCTTTGCAATTCGATAAGTTTGATAAACTCAAAAGTAACTTCGTTGATGGAAACTGGTGATGTATTAATCGTTTCGATAATAAGCGAGGATCTGAATTTCCTAACCTGTTCATCTCGTCCTCCATTTGTCGCAATTTATCGTCCATCGTAGTTGGAATTTTTAAGATCCGGTGTAACTAGGGTTCAGATGTTTGATCTATATTCGATCAAAAGAGTTATCCGCTTTCGGCGTCGCAGTATAGAATAAATTACGCGATCGAGGACGAACCGCGGTAAGATACGTATTTAACGCTACTCGTCCGATGTTTACCGCAAGCCATCTTAGTGGCCATTTTTTTTATCTTGTGCATCGCGATTCGACGCCAACTTCGCCACCGTTCGACGACAGCGCTACCACGGCTTTTGAAGGAAGTTCCTCAGCGAAAAAACATTCTCACAGAACAAATAGCGCCACGCGACAGTGACGTAGAAAAATGCAAGAGAAACGAGACTCCTTCATGAGATAATACATATATATATATATACAAATACATGATATATACAAAAGGATCAAACGAAGTATTTATCTTATTTATTGAAGCAAAGTTGAACGATAAAAACCACCAAAAATTCAGAGCCCGGTGTATCTAAGATCGTGCTCTCGACTCTATGGAACTGAGACAAGCTATGTTCTGCGCAAGCGCCAAACGGTATTATACCCCTATTGGCCGAAGTTTGGTACCCTTGCGACGGTTGTGGCAAGATCGGAAACTATTGAAATAACAGATTTCCAGTAACGCTAGTACTACGCATTCTCCTATCCTGTGTCCACGTTTTTACTGTAGTCTCCGTGATGTGAGGATGATACAAAATCCACATTATCCAAGGGGACTCGTCCATTCATACGCGCTCCTCTGAAATGTCAAGTCTCTGCATTTCTATTATTCTATCAATAAATACAGGGTTTATTTATTGAGGAATGCGCAAATTATAAAATCGCTATCACACGCAACGTCATGTAATCAACCTCAAACTTAAGCGCGCATGATATTAGCAATATTGTAAGCTAAAATTTATAAAAGCTATGTAGTAGAAAAAGTTTACCTTATGGTTTAGATTAATGAAACGCTCGTATCAAGCGCCGTTCTGATAATAAACGGTACAAATAGTGGCAATCGAATAATCAAGGTTGCACTGTATATAAGGAGTTGGTCGTGGCGATACTAGAGACAAGGCAGAATTTGGAACCATATTAGCATCGCTAGCGGCACAAGGATCTTGACACGACTGCCCACACGTAATTATAAGGCTGTGGTGCACATGCAGTTGTTTGTTTTTGTTTCGCCACTTGCGGACAGTTTGAATGGTAATGTCAACACGTATGCATCGTGAGTTTATGCTGCGTTATCGTCCCTTGGGAGGCGAAAGAGTCAACGTGTAATCGTCAGCGTATTTCTTCGATATATCTTCGATAATTGTCGCTAAAGATGACTTATTTTATAAACAACGAATGGGGCAAGAACCAATATCAGAATCTCAGCAATGCGCGGACTAAAGAGGGTGAGTTTTCACAGCGGCAACTGCGATTGCGAAGTTTGTTATTTCGTTAAATGCCTTTTCGTCCGCCATTATTCGCGGCCTCCTTTGTCTCCAAACCGGAAATGAAATTTGCCTTTATCAACAATTTAACTCTTGCGCGACGGATATCGCAGCTCCTATCTCTATATAACCAACCTTTATCAATTAGGGACAAATCGGACAGCGGGCGATAAATGTATTTGCGACGCCGCTGCAGGCGCTAAATTCAAATTTCCCTGATTCAATGTTTTAGTCATCCGTAAAGAGAATGTATGCATATTTTCAAACAAAAAGAATTTGGCTGATTTCTTATTCAGAATGGTCTATATTTTCGAAAATTTGCCAAATTGGTTTGTGCTATATATATCCTTTATTATTTCGTTGTAATTTTGTTTGCAATGCAGTAAAGAACTATTTCATGCTCGTTTGACATTGTAATATTTTTTAAATAATAATTCGATTCGGTTGTTTCGATGATTTTTATTTGTCTCGGACACAAAATAATATTTGTTGGATTTTTCAGTGCAAAAATTCATTTGATGCATTTATTTTGAACTCTTACATTCAGTTATATACATTGGCTGTTAAATTTTTTTACTGATTTGTTTAATGATTTAAATTTTAATTGAATAAATGTTGTCCTAAGCAGCCATTGTACGTTATTGGAAGTTATAATTGTATGATTGCAGATACGACGCTGCGCTCAATCATTACATCACTGATCGTGGTCCTCTGTATGGGACTGTTTGTACTATTGTTTTGGGACGTCAGTAGACACGCTGCAAAAACTCACGTTTTCATGATAGACGCAACACAGCCGGTACTGCACCGCACATCCAAAAGATTTCTATCCATCGGTCTAGACTCGTCTTTACTGACACGTATGAAGGAATTTCCCTTGAAGGATGAAAGATTCGTGAACTTGGCGCAACATTTGAGTCCAGCTTATGTCCGGTTTGGCGGAACTATGGCCGATTGTCTGTTTTTCAATAAGGTATGAATTTATTATTCCAAATTTTCAAGAATATTTACTGGTTACTACAATATATTTGGTTGTGGAAGTAAGTCGAATTGTTGGTTTTTAGACTATTTCAAGCGTTTCTATGGATGCAACTAAATCCATGGATGGGAATGACAAGACCAATTTCACCATAACTGATGAAGATTTTCTAGAGTTATACAAATTTACGCAGCGTTCTAATTTGAGAATGATGTTCGATCTGAATGTACTGATCAGACGACCTAACGGTGATTGGGACGATAACAATGCCCAAGATATAATCCGCTTTGCCAAAGCTAACGATATGCAGCTCGACTGGCAATTGGGCAACGGCAAGTATATCCAATGCATTCGATGAACAATAATCTTTGGGAACGTTTAAAATAAATGGGTCTTATCAGACCGTAATTAATAATTGCGTATTTTCAGAACCGAATTCCTTTCCTCACAGCTTCGGTAGAACAGTAACTGCCCAACAATTAGCCAAGGATTATTACACCCTACGGGGTTTACTGATACTCGAGGGTTTTCAGTCGAGCATACTCGTTGGACCGGAAGTCAACCACATTGGTGATCCTAATCATAAAGGGGAGATATATGCACAGGAATTTCACGAGAACGATGGATATGCCGTTGATTATTTGACGTGGCATCAGTATTATTTGAACGGAGCAACAGCCCGGCTACAAGATTTCATAGATCCTTCAACGTTCGATTATTTGCCAAGGCAAATAGACGGCATGAACGCCGCGATCAACGGTACTGGGAGGAAAATAAAAATGTGGCTCTGTAAGTGCGTTATTCCTGTCCTTCAGCCATTTCTACAACTTTTAAGTGGGCTGAGTAGAGTTTTACTGACAATCGTTTTATTCATACAAAGATTATAAACTTCCTTCGATGTCCCAACATCTTTACGAATACTATCAAAAAATGATTACAGCCGAAACGAGTACCGCGTATGGGAGCGGTGCGCCTGAATTGTCAGACCGATACGTAGCCGGATTTCTGTGGCTGGACAAGCTTGGTTATAGTGCAGCAGCGGGTATCGCGGTTGTCGTGAGGCAATCTTTCTTCGGTGGGAATTACGCAATGGTCTCGTCGGAAATTACCCCAAACCCTGATTGGTGGGTCAGTGTATTTTACAAGCAATTCGTCTCGGAGAAAGTTTTGCGTTTGGTAACCGCTGACAATTGTACGAGGGTACGATTGTACGCGCATTGCACCCCGGAGAGTGCTCTAATCAGTAAAGTACCGGCGGTCACCGTGTACGGTATGAATCTCGACGACGCACCCGTAAAAATTTCCATACAGAACGGTCCCTCTTTGAGAAGCAAAACTGCTACCGTTCTTTTGTACGTCCTCACATCCGATCATCTGCAATCAAGGTATGTTAAGTCTGCAAGCATGTACGAAGAAATATCAGCAATAACAAAAACATACAGTTTTTAAAGGTTTCTTCGGGATTAAGTACGGTTTTGCTAAGGGATATTTATGCAAGGGTATTTTCAGTGAGTACGTTTTTAAGGGAAATTTATTTACGTACGGTTAATTCCAGGGAAATCCAACTGAACGGAGAAACTTTGAGATTAAAAGCTGATGGAAGTTTACCACCGTTTATGGCGACGATTTCGGACTTGTCACAAACGATACATCTGCCTCCCTATTCGATGGTCTTCATGGTAATCCACGGAATGGAAATTCCAGCTTGTGCATCCTGATGAAGATAGAGAGAGAGAGACAGAGAGAGAGAAAAAAAAAGATAGAAAGAGAGGAAACCAAGGAGAACGCGTACTCGTTACGAACTCATTTTTTGTAATTGTTTACAAACCTTTGTATATCGGCGATCGGTTTTACGGCACCGTGTATTCTCAAACATTTCTTGATAATGTAAAAGAATATGAGAAATGATCACACAACTATCCAGCAGGTTTTTTATTCTAGTGTTCCAATATAACTTTATTATTCATCATGGTACACACCTGACGTGCGTGCATAGGCGGCATACAACTGCGATGCTTGTACAGCTTTATAATAATTGTTGTTTGTGTCATTCACGTATCATATACCTCAGCGATTCGATAAGAATTTTGATACAACTACGAAATGGACATTGAGATATACTACCGAGACATCCGTTATAATAATTCTCTTTCACTCTCATTGAATATCTGCAGCGTACAGGAAAAAACGTTGCGAAACAAAAACATTTTTATTTATCACTCGTAAGGAATTAATCGATAGTATCGCGTATACGGAATGAAATGTAGGATTTAGGGACGCTGGGCGTACTTCGTTTAAATTGAAGGTAATGCATTTTACATTCAGTAGGTGATGGTTGTTTGAATTTGCAAGATTATACGCCACGGTTCAATTTTCGGGGCATTTTCAGGCTTCTTCTTGCCAAGGCTTGCACAATGTTTCATCAATGAAAAGTATTCGACAATACTATCTTTTTATCCCCATCGGAACGTGTGTAACAACTTGACGCGAAAACGAAAAAAAAAAAAAAAAAAAAAAACAAATATCTACAGCATCGAAATATAATACAGAACTTTACATGCCTACATATTTACATATTTCGTGAATAAAAGATATCGATTGTTCGTGTTTCTTCAGTCCGCGGAAGCGGAGATCGTGATCGTCTTTCCTTTAGGATCATCGAAACGATCCATCGTGCGAATATCCATGATCATAGTGAATGCCCATGTCATAATGATCGCGAGAATGGCAGTGACGAATATTCCGGCCCATATGGGTATACTCATGAAACCAACGCAATCGTAAGCATCACCAAACCTCGTTGCGTCGATCTGTACTTGAAAGTCCGTTAATTCGAACTTTATGGGCTTCGTTTTCATTTCTTCGGATATAATACGTGAAGTGAACGTTACCGTCTCGGAGCAGTGGTACGAGAAATTGAACGGAAACGAGAGATCGATTTTGGACTTGAGGGTCGAATTTTCATCTTTCTTATCCTGTATTTCGTACACAACTGTGGGCGAATAGTAGCCGGCTATCACAACGGGAAATTGAAGTCGTACGTTCGCGGTATATGTTTCCGTTCCGTTCTTAATATTGTACTGAAAGTTTAACTGAAGCGGCGATTCTGGGGTGCCCGCACCCTCTTCCGTCACTTTTCCTTGTGCATATGTATCATCGACAACAGTCAAGTTTGGAAACGCCGCAGCGTCCATCAGAATTCTCTGCCCCCTAAACGGAAAAGGCGAGCCTGGGTCAGCCGCTGCTCTTTTTATTCTCTCAGCGCGGCTGTAGCGACAGGATCTGCCTGTGAGCGCAGCAATCAGTTCGGGACTCGATTCTCTCAAGGAATTGAAGGTTTTGGGAACAGCATCCAAGTCGACGACCTTAGTCAGTATCAGCTGACCCTCCGATACCGAATCGAACTCATCCTGGTTTGTGCTGTTGTAGTAAGGAAGCTTCTCGAACACGGAGACTGGGGCGTCAACTGCTGGATGATACACGAACGAACCAGTTTCCTTCAATGCGCTTAAACTCTGTGAACAAGATTGTCAGTTCTAGCGGTACATGTTGAACTTAATTGGGGAGTCAAGGTTAAGGATTTGAACGCGACCATAGCGTCGTAGCCTTTTGTAACCCATTTTTTCCAATAATGTAGAAATTAATTCGGTATTTTTAAACCTTGCACACTTATGCCGCCAACCTATAAGTGCACACTGGGTCAATCTGACCCCATGACGTTTTTGAAATCGTTGTATTTCGGTAAATATATATTTTGGGTATTTTTTTTTTGTAGAGACGTTTTTTCCGGTAAATGATCCATATTTTATGGTTCTAAATTTCTTTTTGACAAAAACGAAAATTAAATACCAAATCATTCGCTGAAAATGGGGCATCAGTTGAAAAATGTGTACTTACATGAAAGAAGTTATGGATATGTTGATTAATAAAACAAATTATTTTCTTCCTGCGAATTGCTCCAATAACTCAGATACATTTTTTGTGGTTTTGATCCATTATCTTCAGAAATTCGATTAATGCGCGTAGCTTACTAAACTACTTCAAACGTAATTCGAAATGCGAAAAAAGCTTTGTACCACGACGAGATAGTTTCCGAGTTTTTGATGTAACGAGAATATACATTTGCGCGACAGATCACAACGACCCATACAAAACGATAATGATTACGTACATCTTTGTGTTCGGTGAGGTCCTCGACGCAAAGATCATCCTTGACGAATACGAGGACGGGCCTGAGGGAACCGCCCACCATCTTCGTTACGATTTCCTCGAAATCTTGTTGGGACGTTTTTTCAAATGGATCGACGAGAGTTTGCTCGCCTGTGGAGCCTGATAAAGCTCCACCCCACGTTAAAACGGGCACGCTAGTACCCGCCAAAGTTAGCGATACTTGAAGCACGAGAAAGAGCCCGGTTGCCCGGAGGAACGTCAGGTGCAAATTTTTCATCCTCGACACTTGTTTCCGCCGTTATCACGTGAAGAAACTCGAACCAATTTCGAGGAGCTTCGTGAGCTGTATCTACGAAGACTACGATACAAGCGGACGGCACTCACGCGCCTCACTGTCATATGATACGATTCCGAGCTCGTAGCGCTCCACCGGTCGATTCACAAACCCTGTTGATCCGGCGAGCGCATACCCGTTTTCTGTATAACCAACTGTACGACGCTACGAAGTTATCTGATAAGCGTACTCGAGTGATACATTTTGTTACAAAATACAAAAAATAATGCTTTTCAACGATTAAATAATGATCTATGTAGTGTGTTTATATGTTAAATGAGTTTACTGAAACAAACGGTGGCACTTCGTACTTAAAAGTAGCTAGATATTTCTCAATATTTTTTTCGAAATAATTCCTACACTTCTGTAGGCTAAATGCCCAAACAAGTCCGGGGACTTCAATATTTATCCACCATTCCGAACACAGCGTTATCGTCGTGTCGAAGCAAGTTTTCAATGACCAAAAATAAAAGCGAATCTTTTCACATTTTGACAAGCAACCGGATTTCCGATTGTGCGGAAATCTCTCTTTCCCGCTAGGGCTCCCGACTTGACGCAGTATTGTTCGAATAAAGCAAAATTCTTGTATTCCACGCGGTTAAAGTTTGTCATCGCAAGCCCTCGAGATGTCTGCTGCGAGCCCAGCTGGAACGACGGCCGAAACGATTATGTACACGGTAAATATTCTATTGTCCATCGAAGAAAGACCGAATGAAATTTCTGGATATTTCGCTCGGTAATTTCATCAGCAACTCCAACCATGGAGCCACGTCGGTGCATTACCATGTATGGAACAAGTAATGGGTCCTTCGGTACCGAACAGAGTTGGCGAATATTACAGAACTCCCAGATCACATCCATGGCGACCAACGATGGGATACGAGACGGTTCAAGTTCATCCACTGTAAGAACATATTGATAGCCAATTTCTAATAACTTTTAAATTCTCTTTGATTTTTGTTTATCCGAAATATAGCCCAGCTCAGCCGATAACAAGCCAACTCGTCGATCCTTGCTTCACTCCGGTAGGTATGGTTACCGAACCCATCAAATTTCCGAATCTTGTCACTGGATTTGAAAGAAATCCCGCGCACGCTGCACGCGCTGCCCTCTACACGAGATACACCCCGCACGAGTGGACCCAAAACGAATTGCGTCTTTACAACGAAGCTGATTCGACTCGACACTATGGCCAAAAGCTTCGAAACGACACCGTTAAGCGTATGCGGTACGGTGCTTCGTCGGATGTTAAATGTTCAATCATTTTTAAATATACGAAACGATATTAAGTCCCATAAAAACAATGGAGGCTTGTTTTTCGAATACCTAACGATTCCACCCCATCCACAATTCTTGTGCAGTGAAACCGAAGAATGCGTAATCGAAGGACAAAGAGACACTGGCAGAGAGCTTGGTGCCAGAATAACGGAGATCGAATTTTGGACCCGCGAATTATCCGCTGAACACGAGCGTTTGGTTATTGAAAATCGAAGGATGCAAGAATGTCAAAGATCTCTTCAGCGAGCTATACAAGACCTTGAAGGACCTTTACACATCGCCCAGGAGTGTTTGTATCATCGAGAATTTAGGAAAGGTTTGAAATCGTTGAATTATTAAACAAACAGCTCCATTTCCCGATGTTGCTTGGGTATGAATATAAGATCTTGGGCTCATAGCGGATGACGGAAATGGTTACTTTTTACTTATTTTCACTTCATTCCAGTACGATCACATACGTCTAATTTTTTGCGTTTTATGCTCCGTTGGAGATCGAAATTCCTATAACATATTGTGTGTTTTCCAGTTTAGAATATTTTTAAAAAATCACATATTTGAAAAAACAGATAATCAATTTTATGAGCAGACAGAAAAATTGCAGGGTGCTTAGGACTTTCGGCCAAGGCTATATAAGAATGTAATGTTTGAGTTTGTTTGGATTGTATGTCTATTAAAGGCTGTACGTCTATTGAAGAATGTAATGTTGCCGTCTAGGAAATGAATTGGTACATGACCAAACGGAACAATCGCTGCTAAGGGAAGTTGAAATTATAAGAAAATGTATAAAGCAATTGGAAGCTTTCATCAACGCGTGTATAAATAAAGTAAGTATATCTTCTGTGTATCAATTCTTGTCTTAACAAGCCTGCCTAGCCTCGATGGAGTTTGGTGATGACAATACAAATAAACTTAGCATCTACAAGTGTACTATTAATAAAAAACCTGGACAAGTGCGAGTCAGACTCGCCCGCCAAGGGTTCCGTACAAATTTGTAGGTACATATAGTTGAGGAATCCAGTCTCACAGTTTTTCCAAGTTTTTCCAAGTTTTTCCAAGTTTTTAAAAATTTAGTAACAAATGTATACGTTGTTTTGAGATTTTTCTCTATCCTTGTAGTATAAGCCGTTATTGCTCGCCAAATTTCATAGTTCTAGGTCAATGGAAAATACTCTATAAATTTTGATTACTTTGAGAGTTGATATATACGTTTTTTGCAGCAAAAACAACGGTATCTGTTCTTTACGTTCACTTAGAATTTTGATTTTTTTAGAGGTTTTACGGAACCCTTAAAATGAACAGTAAAATTGTTATAAAATAAGAACTTCCCATATTTACAATTACTTTTCTAATATATAATATGCGAAAGTATGGAAGATTAGCGTAATGCTGTAAATGGAGAAACGGGAATTGACAAGTACGCTATCTCGTACAGCTGAGCGAAGGGCGCGCAGCTCAGCACGAACTCGAGATGGACATCAGGAATAAGGAAACGGCATATGGGATCGACAGCATGTGCCACCAGATGAACGAGTCTAGCAGGGGTCTCCAGTATTATGGCGGCATTGAGAAATACGACCCTTGGTAATGGAAACGATTTTCTCTCCAAGAATTATTGGCCACGCACTAGCGATTCAAGGTTATTCTAATGCGACGCGCCTAACGAAGCGTGATCGATGTTGAATCGTGGGAACGAGCATCGGATGACGTACTAGTGAAGTCGCGAAGAATCCGCGGATCCTTGGCGCAGCTTCGAAGCGACGTTAACACCGCGATAAACGCTGTTGCACAAGAGATTTGGAACGCTTGGAACGAAACCAACAACGCGTTGGCCAGAAGATCCGCTTTGTTGCTGGAAGCCAAGAGGAAACTTCAGACACATTTGGAAAAGGCACGTTTTATACTAGTGCTCAAAATATGTAAATTATCACGTCCTCATTCTTCAACTCGCTGCTTCCTTATTTATCCGGCAGTTGCAGCAAGATATATTCAAAATTGAAAAGACGATGGATTTATTGCGAAAAGCCGTAACTGACAAAAGTGCAGCGCTCAAAGTGGCGCACACTCGCCTCGAATTACGGACCCATCGACCTGATGCAGAGTTGTGTCGAGATCACGCCCAACTCAGGTCCGAACCAAGTATAAATAATTAATAATTCGTGCAACGTGCATACTCCGATCGAAGACCCGTGGAAGATCTATATGCGTTCTATACAACAATCCCCCCCGATGCACCATTATTTTTTCGTAACATTCGTTTTCCTCCAGAATGATCTCCGAAGTCGATACGATAAAAGCGATGATACACGAGTTGCATGCGAAACTACAAGAATGCGAAGCGGAGCATCAACAATTGTTAAAAACTCGATCGAGCCTCGAGACTGATCTCAAAACGAAGGTTGACGCACTGTTCGTTGATCGTGAAAAGTGTGTTGGAATGCGGCGGAGCTATCCGATATCTGCTACTATCAAATACTCGTGATCCTTGCGACTTCTGGAAAACTACAGAAAATAAGGAGCGTGCACGTAATTCCTTTGTATCATTTTTTTTAAATAACCTTTATTTTCGTGGACCTCAATCGTCATCAAACTTCATAACAAAATTTAATTTTACCACTATAAAATAGCTATATATATATATATATATATATATATATAACTCCGTAACTAATAACGCTGCCCAGAGCCCATGCTTAGCAATACGCGACGAGGCAACCGATCTCTTCGTTTCGTGGACAGACTAAGATCCACGGATGTCTTGACGTTGTACAGGGATTCGTCTGTATGATAGGACCGTTTCGAGATCAGATCGAATTCCGTATTGCTTTCGTGGGTTCTTCCTTTTTTATTTTGTTGTTACTGTACAGATTCGCGCGAGTTTCATCACAGACGCAAACCTCGCGTGAGATGCATCCTTTTTCTTTGATCAAAGCTTTTAAAACTTTGCTTTGTTTCTCCTTATTCCTTTCTTTGCTTTAAAAAAAACCTGGTATATCGAACGTTGAATTATGTACAGCTTCCAGTAGTTGTTGGATGGAAGAAAGACGCGAAAGAGCCCAGTCAATCGACGTTTCTCGTCCATTTGTAGGTCTCGATACTCTCGTAAATCCGATTCGCCGCCTCGTCGTTATCATATTCGTCCCTCAGATAGACGATCTTTACGTTCTGCTCGGGATGACACTCGAGGACATTCCACTTTTCGAAAAGTTTCAACGAATTTTTTATAGGATCGACGCACAAACTTTCACCTGTTGGAAGAGAGAGTTTGTTTGGGTTAAGATTAGCGTAATCGAGATACATGGTAGATAGATATACAGTGAAACCTTGTTTATACATTTCTCACTTATACCCTTTAATCACATGTACGTCATCAATTTTATTCCCCTGCGTGAATTCGCGGTTTGTTTTTTTTTTCTTTCCGTTATACGTTAATCACATTTGATATTCTCTCGTCGGGAAAAGTGTCGTGTGAATGCTCTGTACTGCGATTTTATGTTTTGTTTACGGTTAGTCAAGGTAGTCCGTGCAACGACTTGAAAAATTTCGATGGCTCATTATTCAATTATTAGCAATCAAATTGTCAATTGGACAAACAAAGATTAACATAATAGAGGTATTATCGTTAAACAATACTGGGAATTATGCAATGATCGTCATCTGAAATGTTAGAGAGTTTCAAGTACATACTGCAATTCACTTGTACGTTATTCTCACTTATCCGTCACGTTTGACGTACTCCTTGAAAAACGTATAATTGAAGTTTCACTGTAGCCATTATTTCCGCCTTACCGTAACTAACGATACCGCGATCCAAATTCGTCTTGATTTCACTCAAGACATCCTGGACCATGTCGCGCTCGGACAACGAACGTCCGACGAGCTTGCGAAGGGTAAAAGCACTGAAGGTGTAGGTGTCGATGAGGGGCCTCAAAATCGTGTGTAGAAACTCCATGTGACTCGAGCAATCGGCCTCGAGATTGAGTTTGTATTGGATCATCCGTTGTTCTTTTTCGACTTGTCTTTCCTCGTCCGAACTGTCGTCTAGGGTTTTCGCGTACCTCCGACTCCAAAGTTCCTCCTCCAAGTAATTCTCCTGAAAAAGAAAGGTATGCGTCGTTGGTTTTGTCGCAACGTGTCGTCGTACGTTAGAAATGCGGGTGTAACGGAGAGCAAAGGCGTACCGCTTGGAGTGATATTATTCCGGTATTTGTGAGGTTCCGTATAGAATCGCGTATTGCGTGTTCGAGATCTTGACAGGGTTTACAGAAGATAAACTCGTACTTGAGAATGTCGCAGAGCTTTAGGGACTTTTCGACGAGGGCCGTTTGAAATACTGTTATATCATTCTCGGCGATCGCTCGCGGATCGTTTATCTGAGATTTCAGGATTGCGTATAAACTGCTCACTGAAACAAACAAAAATACTGGTTTACATTTTGTACACGGATTTCACAATGGTGATGGATAGAAGATGGATAGTCTTTTTTCCGAGGGTCTTTTTTCCATAATTTGTATAGAAGAAAATTATGTCATTTTGTATAGTAATTTACGATTTTTGATCAAATTAATGTGCAATTTTATATTTGTCGTTGAGTACAAGTTGAGCCAACAAAATTAATATATTTCTGTCCCAAAAAAATGGGGGAACAAGGCTACAGTCAGCCATGGCAGTCAGCTACAGCTGATCATTCCGAGACCTATACATTGCCAAGTGCTGCGTTGCCGCATTTACGCGTCTAATATGGTTAACGTACTAAGTTGAACAGCAGTTCACAGAACTTTACTGAAACGTCGAAAGTTAACCACGAATATTTCCACAACGACATCGGGAACAGTGGTTTTATTTTTTCGTGAAAAAATTGAAAAATGTATGAAGATTGTGAAAATTCTTTTTTTTGTCGTGCATTGTATAAGATACATATGCTATTTTTCGGCGCACGGAGGGAAGAAGGGGTGTGCGACTCTCTATTAAGTGATTTTCCGACTTCGACTAATGGATGACGAGTATATGGATTCGATTCATGGATCGCAACAACGAATTCATTAGTTTACGTAGTTGAAAGCGAAAAACCATCATACCTATGATACTGTCCATTACGTAATGAAGCATCATTGTATTGCTGTAGTACGCAAGCTCAATGACATTAGGAAGAATCGCCACCGGTCGTATCATCATTACGCTCGTTGTCTTTGGTGATTGATCATCAACGGTCTCTGTTATTTCCTGGCGTTGCTGTTTAACCAAACCCGGCCCAAGAATGTCCAGCTACGAATAAGAATGTACAAGTCGATCAAATTGAATTCTTCCGAAAGCTACAATTTTTTGTAGAGTCTCGATATTCCTCGACTAACTCACCGCGTGATTAATTATATCGACGCTCTCTCCGCAATAGGCCACGTCTTTGTTAACCGTTGTCAGTTCCTCTCGCAGTGTATCGAAAGCTTCCACGAGCTTATCCAATGTACATCCGTCCCGGAATTTGTTTAGCAGTAAAAAAGCCACAACGTTGGTGGACATGATTGGAGTCGATTTCGAGCAATCTGCAATAATCGAAGCAGTAATCAGAGCAAATTTCAAGAACAATCGAACAATGTTTTTTCACTTTTAAATCGCTTGGCCGTTTGTTATTGCTCGATCGTGACAAAACGGCTTGGCTAATATCCACGAAACTTCAAACATGTAATTATCTAACTTGTAGGTGGAATACCAATTCTTGTGGAATTGAAATGAGTGAAATATAATTAAAACCGAATATAATGTAACGTCAAATACTACAATAATAACGAATTTAAGATCCAACACTAATATATGTCAATACGAAAAAAAATAATCACTCAAGGGGTTGATTAACATTCCGTGAAATATTTGGGGATTTAAATGGGAGAAGGTATCAGTAAAATCGAATAATAGAGGCTCCAGAATGTTCTCACCGTAAACGATGTGTTTAGCGATACTATCGACGAGTAGTCGGTGTTCTTCGTCGACGAAATCCGTGCCGTATAACGAAGAGTTGGACGGTGAGCATTTAAGAGGTTTCGATGGCGTACCCATCGATGCGACGAGTTTATTTTGTTGTTTTTCGATCGACTTCATCATTTCCTAAAGAAAAAAATAAATGCCAATAGAAATGGAAGGAATAGTAAAAGTAACGTGTTTCATATTCGAATATGTCCAACTTACTCGCAGCGAGAACGGTTGGCAAATGTCGACTTTCACTATTCCGTAATTCCCCATAATCGTTGACCAAATAGCGCTGATCGCGGATTTAAATGTTTCCATCTTTTTTGGCTGACCCAATTGTTCCCTGATGAAGTTGCCATCAACGAGACGCTCGTAGTTCATCGCTATCGGTACCAAGAGTGCATCTTCGATCGTACCGTCAAGATAAGCGTCCACAACGACACTGAGAATTCCACCTTTGGGCATGCAAGGCTTGCCCGTTCTCGTGCGACCGCCCTCGACGAAAAATTCGACGTTGTGTCCGGCTCTTAGGCTCTCCATGAGATAGGTGTGCAGGGTGGCACGATAGAGAATATCCTTGCGGCCGAGGGATGGGTCCATTCGACGTTTTATAAAGAACGCTCCCAAGCCCCGTAACAACCATCTGCACAAAAAATCGTAGCATCATTCTTTCAACAGGAAATTGATCCTGATCTGGTTTTTGTTTGGGTTTGCATAATCATTGAAAAAGTTCCGGCCTGGTTTTTGTTTGGGTTCACGCAATTTGTAAAAAATCCCGGCCTGATTTTGTTTGGGTTTGTATGGGTTTGCATAATCGTTAAAAAGATCCCGGTCTGGTTTTTTGTTTGGGTTTGTTGGGGTTCCCGTAATTTGTAAAAAAAAACCAGCCTGGTTTTTGTTTGGGTTTGTTGGAGTTCGCGTAATCTTTAACAAATCCTCGCCTGGTTTTTATTTAGGTTTGTACGACGCTCGTACTTTCATAAAAAGATGATTAAACATCTAGTAAAAAGAAATCCATTATTTTCTGGAGTCAACCCATGCACAAACTGAGTCGACCAATCAGAAAACTGTCGGAAAAGTTTTGTTCAGTGCGTAAACTCATCTTTGTAACGGAATCTAGTATCCACCCAATCGAAACTTATCATGGAAATAATGGATTTCTTTTTACCACATGCAACGAATCTTGGCCCGGTGAGCATACCCGAAAAACGGCATTTTGAGATTATCGCCAGCTGCGATTAGAGGATTTCGGATGTCGTTGCTGAGAAGAATGAAGCTGATCATTATGTAGTCCAAGTGGCTTCTGTGGAGGGGCAGGAATACGAGCGGCAGACCGCTATCGTTAGCTTTTTTCAGCATTT
This sequence comes from Ophioninae sp. A BG-2022a, assembly GCA_030523105.1. Classification (NCBI taxonomy): domain Eukaryota; kingdom Metazoa; phylum Arthropoda; class Insecta; order Hymenoptera; family Ichneumonidae; species Ophioninae sp. A BG-2022a. The sequence goes on along the minus strand of JAPYZI010000140.1, from coordinate 1,311 downwards.
CGATTTGGGACGGTTGTACGATAGCGGCTTTGATGAACCGTGGCAGGAGCTTGTAGAGTATCCACGCTGTTATCCTCAGTAAAGTGTCGCTTATCGTACTCTGCATACGGAGGAGTATGGATTTGGCGCGTGCCTCTGCCTCGGCGATCGCCTTCTCTTCCGCGACGTTATCATTCTCGATCTTCTCAAGAGCCGTTAATTTTATTGCGTCCCGTAATCTCTCGTCCACGAGCACCTAAAAATATCAAAATAATCCTCCAGATATTCCACATTCTTCGTTCACGTGTGTTACACGGGCTCCGTTCAATTATCTTTTTCATTCGATAATACGGCCAGTGCTTTTTTGGCGAAAAAAAAGAAACGAAAAAAAAAGAAAAAAAAAAAACGATTCGATCAGGTTGGTAATTTTTCGTTGTCCGGATTGGTTCTTTTAAGGGAGAAATCAACGATATTTTTCAGTCGTTCATCAACTTTTTGGAAAAACTCGAACAAACCCAAACGAAAACACAATCAAGGGGTGAACCTACTAGATCAATTTTCCCCACTGAATTATCCATCGATTAAACAATTACTGAAATATTAAAGCTTTTACTGTTGTTAGCGCGCACTTTTTTTTCTCAACCATTCACATTGTTTTCTAGCTTACTCGAAAAAAATCAAAGCTTAAAGAATTTTTTGAAAACTCGATGGATCAAAATTTCGGGAGTTATTCGACCTATTTTGTTTGCCTTTGAAGACGACCTGTTTTAAGAGGATCATCGTATAAAATTCTCTCGAATTAAAAACCAAACACGATATTCTTTTTGAAAATTCGGTGTAACCTTAAAAGTAAGTGAAACAAGTATATGAATTCAAAAAAAAAAAAGAAACAGTAATAATGAACTTCTAAATATTTTCATGAATATTAATAAATAGTATTTATTTTTTATTAAGAACATTTTCGTTGCCCCAGCGATGCATTTATCAAGCGTAAATTCGTTTCCGATGCTATCGTTGCCCGTTAAATTCCGCGAATCGAAGAAAAAAAAAGTAGATTGCATTACCACGCGAGCATCGTGATGGAAATGCTGTAAAATAAAAAATTTGGCTAATATCGTGACTTGGAGAGGAGCAGAGCCGCGTAGACACGTTCGAAACATACATTTTGAAACCTCGATCACTCGATTCCATCGCATATTTCAGGAAATCCGAGGGAATCTACTATTTGTAGGTATTTGTTTACGATTTCGAGAAAATATCGTCCGACATTAGTGACATTTAGTTCCGGGGAATGTCGGGAGCGGCGCACATCTCGTAATTTTCGGTGTGTAC